>JAJHUR010072880.1:0-38344 GCA_027495735.1 Lutjanus campechanus
GAAATGATCATTCAGCTTCAACTTGGTCATTACAGGATCATCCTGAGTCTGGAAGCAGAACATAATGTTATATTCAAATTTGGTTCCAAGTTAAAAGAGTGAAAGAACATCTGACTTTCATGCAGCTCTTTATCAATCTTTTGCATCTGTTTTCTACTTCTGTCTGCCTGTAGATCCATATCCAGCGTACAGAGGGATGTGATCATATGACATGTACGCAGTGCAACACTAACTTCTGTTACCGCTGTGGAGAGCGCTACCGACACCTAAGGCAACTTTTAAAATTTTTTCTCCTCTCTGTCTGCCTTTACCACCTCTTTCTATGTGATGATGTGATTTCATCTTAAACTTCCTTTTTTCAGGTTTTTTGGGGACCATACATCCAACCTCAGTGTGTTTGGATGCAAGTATCGCTATCTACCTGATAAACCTCATCTGAGACGGCTTATTAGAGGATCTGTCTGTGGTAAGTTGGTGTGTGCATGTGTGTGTGTGTCAGGAATGAGAATCTTGAATCTGAACTTTCTTTAAACTGTGATAAACATTTTAACCTCTGTTGATTGAGCTATGTGGAGCCATGCTAGTAACAAGATCAGATGGTTGATCCAAAATTTTGGCTCAAACAGAACCATAGAAACAACTATTTGGGGGAAGGAGTTTTAGACATTCTGGGTGCCCAGAGGATGAATCCCATTGACTTAAATGATCCTCTGACTTTTCCCTCCGTGTCCACTATCATGTCAAAAATTTAATTTGTCCAGTGCTTCAGAAATCCCAAATTCCTGCAGAACTAATGGGATTCCCATCTGCTTTAGCTGTAATTTGTTTTAATGGCTAAATAGCAAGTGATAGCATGCTAACATGTTAAACTAAGACAGCGAATATTGTAAACATTTTTCCTACTAAACATCAGGATGTTATCATTGTCAGCATGCTAGCATACTGACATTCGCATTTAGCTCAAAGCTCCATTGTTCCCAGTGTTGGAGAGTAGTGAACTATATTGTACATGTAATTAAACTGGTAGTTTAACTACAGGTTTTTTACAGGTTACTTGTTACAGGTTTTAGGTCACTTTTTTTGCCATTTTAACTTAGTTAACTACTGACACTACAAGAATTTTAGGCCTGAACGGAAGGATTTTAAAATGATCATTTTACCACTGCTTCCCTTCTGTAATTGAACCCCTTAGGCCCGCCCCCTTTTTTTATTTCATCTTGATACTGTGAAGACATGCCCAGGCAATATATTCATCAGGCAGCTTCCACCACAGTGTAGTACCTGTGCAAAAGAATGGGTGTTGTTCAGCTCACACAGCGACAGTGTCATCATGAATAAACCTCCTGAATTGCAGCCGGAGGAAGAATCACCGTCACCATACTTAAACAAATACTTGACACTGACAAAACTGTTGTGTTACTCTTGCTTGTGAGCTATGCAGGCTGAGGGTAAATGCACTCGCTCCTGCAAAGACTTCAAATACAAAGTTGACATTTCTTTCACATTCCCATGAGCAGATGGGTATTTTATTTTTCTGCTTTGTGTATGACCTGGGAACATGTGGGCACTTTTTGCAATAAACTCAGTTAAGTGGCATTTGGCATGTGCCTTGTGATCAATTCATATCACATGTACATTGTCAGCTTGATCTTTTTTTTTATACAAAGTGGTTTGAACAACTTTTTCTAGCAGTTTTTGATAACCAAACTAGATTTTTCCCTAGGGTAGCTTTGCTGTAGTTCAACTTTTTCCAGTGTGAAATAATTGGTAGCTCGTAAAGCTATGCTGTCGAAGTGGCTTCACCAGCATTGTTGGTAATGAACAATTTACCTCTCTGTTGTACCTACATTCCCCCAACCTGCTTTATTGTCTGGAATTCTACTTCCGTAAGTGATATCCTATGTCGCCTAGAATGCCCATGACCTAGAATAAGTCAGATTTACCATGCTGCACTCAGCTGTGGCTTGTAAATTGTAGATTAGAGAGAGCAATAACGATAGAAAAAGCAGTGGGATATTTTTATTTCTCATCATGCACTGGATAAAACCTTAAAATGTAATGTTGCTACATTGCTTAATGGCTTCCTGTTGCGAGCAAACACATCTTACTGTGATGGACATGGATTCATCTCTTGATAGCAACAGCAATGAAAACTTCCATATTTAAGGCCACTGAGGAGACCTTTATAATGAAGTGTGGAAGCATCACATAATCAGATTATGTTAGTTCCAATTATCCATTCACAGTTAACAAACGAAGGCACCAGCAAGCCTCCAGGAAGTTGAACTCCCCTTGTAGATTTGTTTGGCTCTGCTCTCCATGACAGCTACAGCTAGTTATATCAGCGGGGTGCCTGTTGAACTGGGAGCTAATTTGTCCCTTAACAAGAACATTTACCCATTACAGCTCTTGTGGCTTGTCATGACATGGCCTGTTAGCAGCACAGATTTTGCATGTAATAAGGGACATTTTACTGCAGATGGAGTTGATTTTTTAAAATGTTCTCTAAAATGTGCTTAGTGTTCAGTTAAATTGATGCACTCGTGGCCAAATATCTTAAATATTCTGCAGGGATGCATTCGATTTAAACCAGAATGTAACAAAACAACATATTAATTTTGAATCATGCAATTTCTATTCCATCTGACATTTATTCATTATTAATGATTATTATTCTGCTCCTTTCTCTTTCTCTGCCTTTTCTCCTCTGCAGCCACTAAAGTGCTGATAGCTCCAGTGGTCATTCTGCTGGTCGTGGTGCTCGGAGCTCTCGCACTGGTGATAGGTAACATAATTATACGCATGAACACACATGCACATTAATCAGGGTGAGGCTCCAGTGAGAGCGGTAAACAGATAACACCTAAATAGTTTGACTCTATTTACAGATATTTTCTTCCATAAAGCAAAACAGATGCACTTTCTGCACAAAAAAAATCATGGCACAAATACTCCTGTATATCAGCATGCATGACATTCTCCGTTCAGGGTTTCTGCAGATCTTTAGAGGGATAGTTTGGATTATTTGAAGCATATGAAGTACTATTGATAGTGTATTAACTATAGTAGATGGAGGTTGGCACTCCCCACCGTTTGGTGAAACTGAACTAACCTTTTAAAACGTGAAAGTTAGACAATAACACAAACAAACTAGCTGACATAGAATTCTTTTGCCTTTCTTTGTTATCTGTGATGTGTAAACATCAGATTTCCACACAGTCAGAGAAAGTTAAAATTTCCATTCTCTTTCCTACAGTTCGGGTATAAAACCCCAGTGCTGTCAGCCACTACAGCGCGTCATCTGCCCTGCATCTGCCCATGCTGTCAGCCCCCAGCTGACACCTGCGCTCCGTTTCTATCACTCTTCTCATTTTACATTACAGTTAGTGTAGTCATTTGTGGTGATTTAGAGACTCTGTTTGTAAAGTTTACAGCCTGCTGTGCTGTTTCATTTCTCTTTGTACAAAGATGCAGCTAAGCTGAAACTTGTTTACCAACCACTTCTTTCGCCTTCTCTCATCAGCGAATATTGTCATGAGGATTTTTTAATAATTGCAACAGCTAATATAAAATTATATTTATAATTCCCTTTATTTTTAGTTCCTCATTAAAATTTCATCCCTGTGTTTTTTTTGTTGTTTTTTTTCTCAATCTCAGTCAACTGATGATGTGAATCTTCAACTTTCAGGGTGCAGCCTTAGAAAAATTACTGTTTTTCCTGAAGGAGAGCTTGAAGAGAGCAATATTTGTCTCACATTAATGGCAGTCAGAAAAGGCTGTCTGATGCAAAAGTGAATGGTGAAAATGGTGAAAACATTCCAAATATAGTATACACTTAACACTGATATCTTAAATACAATTCTGACAGGCCTTAAAAATTGATTTGATCATGACATTAATTTTGGATTTTAAGGAAATAATTGGTGCTAATCAGGCAGAACAACTGCAAAACAAGATTAACACGGAACCAGTAGGACACTCGGATAATGTGTCGCGAAGTGGTGGGCTGGCTAATGTGGCATCTCCTCTTTATAATGTTTTGACCAATGTTTCAATTGTGATATGATTCATGATTAGTGGAAATGATCAATTTTGCATCACAGTTTTCATTTTCACTAAAATCATGATGATGTGAAACTTGTTGGGGTCTGTACCAAACAAACGTGTTTTCTTACACCTGGAGAGCAAGATTTGTAGGCCAGGGCATCTCTGCAGCACTACAGTAGTATATAAATACTTGTTCACTTGCCTGTGTGGATGTGAAAGATGACTTAAATTGCATCCGTAATAGTCTTAAGAAGGTCGTACAAAGTCTTAAATTTAACTTGTTGAGACCTGCAGAAACCCTGTCAATTATTTGCATGAACATAGTGTGCACACGTCCTTGTACATGTAAAAGGGAAGCAAACAGTTAATATTTTTAAAATGCCAAAGATGTACATCTGTGTTATCACTCTCTGGGTCACTGGCTTTTACATCCTGCAGCTACTTTTACCAGTGATATCATCCAGCTGCACTCTGTGTGCACTCTGCCAGACAGTATTGTGAACTATTGAGGCCTCAGCTGAACTGTAATTAGTGTTAATCTCTTCCCCGTGTCTGTATGTCTGACAGATGATCCGCTGCAGGCTAACGTGCCGTGATGGCAGATTCATATTTATTTTCGGCGTTATTAGAGTCAGTGTCGTGCTGCAATTCTGTCTTTTTCAGCTCAATTAATTTCACATAATGCCAAATCTGTTTGCACTGTGCTTTAAGATGGGATAATCAAATCAAATCCTTATAGAAAACTCAACAAAGCTAGTAATAATTCATTAAAATGATCATTAGTATGATTAGAAATAGTTTGCTTTAATCCATCTTTCTCCACTTTCCGTCTTCATCCGCTCTGTCTGCAGGTCTGGTCGTTTTCCCGGTCTATTATGTGTGTAAGAGGAGGAAGAAGCAGCGCACACAGGGCTCCGGACGCTGGATCTGAAACCTGCCCTGCCCTTCTTCATCTCCAGGCCACACAGTTTGAAAGACGACGCCCACATCTCCTCAGGGACGAACACGCCAGCCTGAGTCATCGCACAAGTCTGAGCGGAACATCGCGAAATTAACACCGGCAATTAGGGAAGTACATAAACCAATAGAGCGATGCCTGGATAATCACATGTCAAGGATATTTGTATCTCACGGGACCACTGCTGCAAAATGAAGGCTTTATCAGGATATTCAAGCAGAAGACTTGACTTCTGGAGCAACCACTGTCTTTTAAAGTGTTTGAATCCCTTAAATCTCAATGAGATGAAGTCAACAGAGAATTTTCTTCCTGGTCAACTTGTGTCCTTGTGACACATTACAGGGATTTCAGCAGTACATTTGCAGCTTTTCACTCCTCTGTGACACATTTAACAGCTATCTTTCAGGAGAACAAACACGGGTAAAAGACAGTTGCAGTTTTGTTTACAGCCACACTTGTGAGAATGTGTTAATTGGAGCCTAGTGGTTAGCCTGATATGATGACATACTATTAGAGCCCGACCAATATGGGATTTTTGAGGCCGTACACATTTTAGGTAGCTGATATAGTGATTTTTTTTAAGCTGGCATGAAAATAGACCTTTTCTATGTGGATTGTGTACCAATATGACTATGCAAATTAACTTGCTTTAATTTATTAAAGAATATATAAAGGAGCAATATGTAACAATTGCACATCCAAAAATGAGTACTGCAGTCCAAATAGCAATTGGAGCCATAGACTATGTATGAAATAGGTTGAAATCCTGTTTAACATACAGTCTATAATTGAAGTGAGTAGTTTCCCCCCACTCCCTCCCCCCACATTCGGCATTAATTTGAACAATTTTAGCATTTATTTGGCAAACAAAAACACAAGTTACAGGCTGAAATGGAAATTTCAATGGAGGAAACCATGGCTGTAGCACTGTTGTCAGAGAAGCAGGCAATTCATCTTACCATGTTTCCTTAATTTCTGTTAACATGTCATGGTCATTAGAAATTAACACTGAGAAAATGAAGAATAATTTAAAATAAAATAAATAGGTAAATAAACATCAGTACTATTTGGTATCAGTCAATTAGTGACTATTTTAATACTGTCAGTCAATTAGGGGCAGGCTGTGAAACAAGCATAGCATCTTGGCATTTACTCCTACCAATGAGCTCCTCTTGTTCTCATAAACATTCGCCATTATGCTAAATCTAAATAACCCAAAGCATAGTTTTATGCATTATATGATCTGTAAAAAAAAAAGTTTTCATATCGGTGCATATTGAAAAATGTGCCAAATATATGCCAACATCAATGTATCTGTAATAGGCCAGTATCAGGCCCTATTGGTCGGGCTTTACATGCTATAGTATGAATGTTGTGGATGGAAGGTTTTGAATGTTGGATAGATACCAGAAATTATGAAGACTGATGTTGGAAGAGTGTGAAGAGGATAGGAGAAGCTCACAGATGAAAAACAGAAATAATGAGGAAATAATGTCTTTGTTATTGGGCTTTTCCAGAAGCTTCTTCAGTCATTTGTGCTGCAGTTGGCAACTGCAAGATGGAATTTGGAACAAGCCATGATAGAAAAATGATTTCTCACAGATGCAAGAAAGCTGGATAATGAATTTGTTCATCTCCCTCTGTTATAAATTCAATTTTCATTGGATGTTGAGAAATTCTCATTGAGATTTTAAGTGTTTGACAAGCACAGACTATTCAAAATAATATATACTAGACCTGGAGGGATTGAAGGATAATGCTTAACTATTCTTGGTTAACCTGGATAACCTTATCATAGGATTAACCTTTTAAAGGGATAGTTCATTTTCTTGAAATGGGTTACTTATCCATTGTCAGTGTGTTACCTACAGTAGATGGCAATTGACATGCTCCCAGTTTGTAGAAGTAGTACCAGTGTAGGAAGTTAAGCAATCTCAGTGAGCAAGCAGCAAAAGCATAAATTAGCCACCTAAAAAAAAAGGGTATGCCATATTTAGAATATTTTCAACGCTTTACTTTGCCATCAGCCAGCCTTTTCTAGGAGGATATTGCCATTATATAAGACAAATACAGCTCTTTCCAAACCAGCCAGTCTCCATTGGCAAAATCAGTAATTTTACCTTGCTAATGAGGGGAGTTGCCAATCTACTGCTGATCTGTTAGTTTCTATGTGTTAATGTGTGAGTTTGTAGTTTTCAAAGGTTAGTTTGGATTCAACAAAGTTATTCAATAACACAAACTAACTAACTGATAGAGGCAGTGGTAGAAAGGCAACCCCCATGTTGTGCATGGTAAAATGACTGATTTTACCAATGGAGTCTGGTTGCTTTGGTTGCTACTGTATATAACAGCAGTTTCTCATGGCTAAAATGTTTTCTGCTGACCCTGTCCACAGAAGAACATTGCATAGCCTACCAGCACTCCTGCTTTTTGTCCAAACTGGTGGCATGCCGACTGCAATCTACTGTAGGCAATACACTGACTATGGAAAAGTACCTCACACCACACAACACCCCATCAAAAACCCTATCTAAAAAAACTATCCCTTCAAAAGGGGGTTTTGTTTACAAACACACATTTGGCCCACTGAGCCCTGGATTTCCATCAACCCCTCCTTGTATCTGTCCCCGTCTTCCTCACTTTCCTTTAGTCCCTACTCCCTGCCTGGCTGCCTGGCTGGACGGTGGCTCACACACCCTCCCTGCCTGGCAGGTCGTCTCTGCTGTGCCCACACACTGTATGCCAGTATCTGCATCATCAAAAAAAAAAAAGAAAAAGCTGCTGTGCGGCAATTGTGCCAAAACAAATTGCTGAATGTGGCAGGACGGACCTGTCCTTTTGTTAGATTTATTGTTAGTTGTTTTTTAGGGGTTGCCTGTTGCAGAGGTTTGGTTTGGTGATGCTGTCAGTGTGTAGTGCAGTCTGCATAAAGAAATGGATGCACATGCTCTGTCACATTACACAAGTTATAGGAAGTGGATTTCACAAATAACTTGTTAGGAGAAATGACAGAAAAGTTTTGCAAATGGTACCTGTAGATAAACAGAAGTATTTAAGATTTTACTTTTCATTGTTATGTAGTCTGGGTGGTGGTTTGCTTAAACGCTAAGCAGGGTTCAATCTTAGGAATAAAGATGCTAAATACAACCATAAGGGGTTGTTTTGCTCTGGTAGAACCTTTTACTAAGGTTCCACTTGGAACTCCTACTAGAACCCAGCACAAAGGGTTATACCTAGAACCATCTGTGAAAGGTGTCACCCAGCACCCCATATGAGAGGTTCTATAGAGAACTGTTCCATGGTGTAGTGATTCCACCAAGAACTCCAGGGCCCCTTTCCACCAACATGGAATAAGCCCCATTCCGGTTCAAGAACTTAGTTTTGAACTGTTTAGAGCATTTCCACCAAAAATGAGCTGGCTTGGAACCTGAAAAGTTGATTCCCAGCTGGAACCAAATAATAGCAGGTTTTCCTTGAGAACCAAAGTGGGCATGTCATATTCTACAGGTACAGCATCCTCTGTTGATGACGTCCTTGATAACGATGGTTCCACTCAAAACTGGTGAAAACATGGGCTGGTTCTTTAGACAGCACCAAGGGTCTTGAATGGAACTGGTTCAAGAACCAGAGTTAGTTTGGGGGAAAAGGGTCCTCTGGGGGTTCTATCAAGAACCTTTCCACCCATTAAGGGTGCTAAAATGAACCCAAGGACCCTTTTCGTATTCAAAAAGGTTAGAGAACCCACCTAAGGGGTTCTACAGAGAACCCTTTTATAATATGGTACAAAGAACAGTTGACAGAAGAGTTCTTCAAGGATTTCAAAAATCTTTGAAGAACCCTTTCTCCCCAAAAGGGGTCTTTGGATAAAAAGGGCTCTTAATGGAACATTTAGTCTTACAAAGAACCCATGATGAACAACCTCCTCAAAAAAGGGTTCTGCAGAAGCAGATAGTTCTGCGTGAAACCTCACCCCTTCAGCAAGAACCTTCTTGGATCCCTTATGTCTAAGAGTGTGTTAGGTTTTTTAAAAGACATGAGTTGAGAGGTTGTCATGAAGTTGCTGTGCACTGAATATTTGGTAGATCAAATTTGGATGTTATTGATCATGTAATCAGGTTTCTGAGAATTTTAAGAACCGAAGCAGAGAGTTTGGTTTGGTGTCTGATGTTTGCAGTGATGAGAGGGCGTCTGTCTTCTGGAGAGTTTGAATTGTGACATTGTGGTTTTTCATCATACACACATACACCCTCTTAGCTCATTCACACTGGCACGTACTGCAAGAAAGCACACGCGTGGAGCGCTGCCAGGAAACGGGAGATTTACGAGAGCTTTAAAGGTCGTCACCTGGCAGCAGCCAGCTTGCTGTCCTTCACTTATCCCTCTATCCTCTCTTCCCTGCTGTCATTCCTGTTTTGTAAATGGGTGGCACATCGTCTGCTGGAGCTGTGGCCTCAAACATCCCACAGACTGGATGCTTTTGAGCCTCTATGTGAAAGTAACACGCTGCGTTCAAGTACAAGTGGTCTCCACATCAGTGACAGATTTTCCCACCACTTCACATACTGTTTTTTCTTTTATCATGTTATGAATACATTCTAATGGAGAGACTCAAGGAAAAGAAACAAAAGACGAGGATGAGCACAATACATCTGCACATAAGAGATGCTACAGTAAGAAAAAGATGACAAAATGCTAAAAACTGAGGAGAAATGTCTCCACTGGAAATAAACCCTCAGTTCGGAAAACAAGTGGTTACCAGTGGATTATATCGTGAGTGTTACAGCACATTTCATCACTGAATCTTGACTAAAACAAGGATTTAAGGCATGAAGGAAAAGAAGGCTTGATGTTCGTGCATGTTGGATGTTTTGCAGTGCAATGCCATGTGCTTGGCTTTTCTCCCAGGGATCTGAAACATTGTCTACATCTGGGAGTTAATAAATACCAACTGTTCCTGAAGGGCACACAGAAAATATATTGTTACACTAACACTGCTTTCAGTAGGTCCTGACTCTGGGTTTGAATCCACTCTCAGGGAGTTTGTTTTCTGTTCACTGTACCCAGAGCCCTCCATCTACATGCTTCCTGATGCGTTTGCCCAAAGCTGCTTAGCACCCATATTTAATTCAAAGAAGTTAAAACACTGAAGTGTCAAAAGAGATCCAAATATCTCAATGATGCAAATACTGTCTGTGTTTCCCAAATGGACTCAGCTGTGACTGCTACTTGAAGGTCAGGGGTTGAATCTAGGACTAATCAGGGGAACAAGATCATATGTATTAGCACTGACAAATTAAATGTGTAAGTTATGCGCCAAACAAAAACATTGAAACTATCTTACTTAATTGTTCACTTGCATCATATGTCTTATCTAACTGCTCAGCTAGTACTACACTGACATGTTAAAATGCTGCATTTTTCTTTGTTTGAATGACATAAGACTGACGTGATGGTCATTTTGTACTTAAACTTGTTTTCAGGACAGAAATGCTTCAGTAGACTGAAGTAGGTTTAATCTATTGGAGACTTTTATTACGGAAGCCCAGAGAGGCAAGTGTGTTCATGACTTAACGATGGGGTGTGTGACTTTAATCCACTATACTTTTTGTCAAATTCAGAGAATATTTCCTCATGGTCTGCTAACTGTCCGTTTTCTGTGTGCACTGAAACAAATCTGGTATTTCTAGACAGCCCTGACTCTCTAAATGGGAAACAAAAAATGGTGCAGATCAAGCCACACAACGCTATTCCAGCTGATCAGCAACAGGCTACGTTCATGCTTGTGCACAGGATATGGGGAAGGGGTGTAAGAGGGATTTTCTGAAGGAGCACTGATGGGGGGAGGGGGGTGTATTTGTTTGGCTGTTAATTTCAAATATCCCCAATCTTTCTCCAGAATCGCAAACCCCATCTTTAAGAACAGGTAAAAAATGTTTTGCCAGGATAATCATTCTAAGTTCCTAATTATTTTTCCATCTGTGAAACAGGTGGGTGTGCCAAGGTTTGTTACTTTTTCATCTTTTTTGGCAGGTTAATTTTTTGTCCGGATCATTTTTCTGAGTGTTTGTTGTTGTAATACTCATTTCAAGCCACAGTGCACTTCTACCCCATGTTCTAAGTAGGTATTCATGTTTTCTTCCAGGTGTGTTTTAATTTCTGCGTGCTCTCCAAGCAAAAGATACATCCATTATATTGTCAGTTAGCACAGTGGTGCACTTCAGCCTCTTGTGGCTGAAATGAGTATTACAACAACAAACACTATTGAAGAAATGATTATGTTTCCAGCGATGGAGAAAAAGTAACTTAGAAGAATTATCCTGGCAAAGCTTTTTTGTCTGGCAAGACAAAAAAGATTAAAGAAAAACAAAACAAAACGTTTTCACCACCTATTCTTCAGTTTTAACACAGGAGAGAAAACAATTTAAATCAGACTTTACAGATGTTTTTTTCACTTGCTTCTCAGGTCTTCCGTATTTTACAGTGACATGAACATAATTTTAGTTTCCATTGCATTTCTTCAAAACGTTGCCCTGAAGTTTTCTCTGTACCACTGCTAAAACACTGATTGACTGATTGATTAGCTCATTGCCAGAAAATGAACAAATGGAACCCTTTTGATAACTGATTAACAATACCTAACATTTGATCAGATGAAGTATGCAGCTTCTTAGGAGCATGGGTTTACAGTCACATTTATTTGGTAAATTTTTAGTAATCAGACAGTCATTGCAAATATATATTTTTTTTTTCTACCTGCTCAGCTACAGGACAAGTGTTAATGCTTTCTAACAAGATGCTATTTGTCCTGTATCTGATTTCTTTCACTTGTATACATGTGCCAGTGTGTTGTCAGAATTTTGTTCACTGATTCAATGTTAAGATGCCACATGTGGAAATGCCATCATTGCTTTGTTTTGTTGTTGTATTCTTATATATTACTGACTTGATCACTGTCATTTATCTAAACTCTAAGCAACTGTTTGGGTTTGGCTCAACGTGCAAAAACACGAAAAAGTTGCTCCACATTCAGTCACATGAGAGTTATTTTGGCCAATGATTTTTCTTTGCTGGGGTGTATCGGCTGGCTGATACCTCTGGTCTTTTTGCTTGAGCTACAATCCCAGTGATATTGACATAAATACAGTATGTAACAGTGCCTTCACAGCCGTTATAGATCAGGGTTTGCCGACATGTGGTTCAGGGACCCTGCGTGACTCCAAAGGTTACAAATGGGGGTAAAATCTATCACAATCTGTCAGAAAGTGTAATATATTATAATATGGGTCTCCTAATGTAAATGAAACATATATCTATGGGTCTGTTACCCCAACACACAGGGCAATGTGCAGTGCAATCAGGCCTTCAATTAACAATGTGTGTTTTTCTGCTATAACTGTGATTTTAATGGCTGAAGATTTAACCAAACCTCCAAAATTTTACAGGTACCACAGTACAGGGTTTCAGCTATGTCCCAAATGCTCTTGTACTTTTGCACAAGTTAAACTGTCACTTTATTTTGGCTCATACCCACCTCACCTCACTCTTTGAACTCCGTAGATTAAAACGAGGAAGCAGCACAGTGAGCGTCATAAGGCTGGTATGGACTACCAGGTTCAGTGAAGGAAGTGATTGTACCAAGCAGATGTGTCATTTTTAACAAATCAGATATCTAGGTTCTACTCAGGAGGCCTGTGGTTATTAGTTTTGCAGTAAATGCTGTATTATCAGTAACACCAGGATGGGTTTTCTCCATCTGGACATGCAAATTTAATGGAAAGCGGCTACATTTAATGTCTATGCTCAGCTTTGTTTTCCAGATTATTTCTATTCAAGGAAATTCCACTTGATTTACCGTGCTCCTTGTTTGCACCAAGTACAGATTCTTCCACCTGCTGTCACTTTTAAACATGTCTGCTGATATTATTGCTAACTTGGTCAGGCACAAACATTGTTTTCATCTGAGGATCTGATGAAAAATAAAATAAACTGGGTCAAATGCCAAAATGTCCTGGTTTGATTGATTTATTTGATATTAATGTATTATACCTGATCATTAGCGTGTCTTATTGTTGTTTGTGTTTTTCTCTCTGTTTTATTAAATGTTTTTGAGTTACAGGTAGTTTAGCACATATAAGCTGTGGAGCAGACTGTCTGCATCCTCAGCTGTGGCTACAGTTTTGTGTCAGCAGGGGTCACAAGTGCACTGCAGGAGGTAAATCCCTATAACCATGAATTTTTAATTGAACAATGCAAATTAAGTGTATTATAGGCATAGCCAGTGACAAGAGGATGTTACCACAGCAATCATTATTATTTAGAGGTTAACTGATATACTTAGGTATAGTTTTGAAGTAACTGTAGGGAAGACTGAGGACAATTGTAACACGCTTAATTCCTCCAGCCAGAAATAAGCAAGAGTGATGACACTTGCTCAGTGAGATTTTCCCTCCACCTGTAGAAAATGAGCAGGGTCGACTTTTGCAGAAGTTTATGGGGGAAAAAATAATTTTGAGGTGTAAATGCTAGTTTTTGGGTGGACAGCATTTTTATTCTGCTACCTAAAGCTTAGATGACTTCAAATTTATATTTTGCATCAATTTTATCTTGAGGTTGTTGGTTAAAAATGAATGTGAACAAACTATGCATGTGTTGGCAGTTTGACCAGGACTCCCTGAAAGAAGAGATCTAGTATCTCAGTGGGACCTTCCTGGTTTAAGTATATAAATAAAAAGAAAAATAAATAAATAGACACTAAAGTAGATGTTGCTTGTTAGTATGCAAGGTTTTATCATGGCTGCAAGGCGAGGGGCTGTTGTAACACTGTGTTACAATCCCCACGAACCACATCGCCCAGTGTAAGCACCTTTTTTATCAGTGTTGACATACTTTTCTGTTAATAGAAAGTGACTAAATTTAAATGAAAAATTACTTTCAAATCACTTCAAATAATTAAAATCTAGTAACCACTTGAAGAGTCGTCTGTTGCTTTAAATGCATATGATGCCGGACATCTAACAGAATTTGAATTATTTAAAAGAAAAATTAAGTACCATCATTAGATACTACAGCAGTAATGTGATTACTTTGAGCTGTGTTTTTATTTGAACTAAAGGGCCAATTTTAACACTTGTATTTAATTGTATAGTGAAAATATATCAGTTGCATCATTGATTAGTGCACACATACGGTAAATGTTCTTATATCAGAAGATGACCAGTATTTCATGTAGTCTGTGAGTTCTGAAGGAGACTAAAAAATGTTAGTTGCCCGTGGTCTACTCTACATGAGTATTTCTGTTTTTTGCTCCAACTCCTCATTTCAGAGGGAACTTAATTTTCTACATTTAGATCAAAGTACCTTTAACTTTGATACTGTACGTACATTTTGATAACAGGACATACTTCAGTTCAGTAAAAATATTTTTTTATTTTTTATTTTATTATTTCGACTTTTACTTAAGTATATGATCTGAATATTTCCTCCACTACTATCAAACACATAATTATTCTTTTTATTATCTACTCTTTGCATGTCATTAAAATATAGTAGTATGTTTTTGTGCAATTTCCGGTAAATAAATATGTCGGTTTAAGTAAATTAAGTAAATTACTATAGCGCGAGCTCATTGGCTCGTGCTCGGAGCTCCGCCTGTCGGAGCTGCTCCAGCAGCGCGTGACAACAGGAAACTCGAGTGTACCCGGCCGTTGCTACGCGTGCTGCTGCTGACGTGCCCTGTGTGTATCTGAGGAGGAGGTTTGTGAAAAGGTTCACCTGCAGGCTGTCACTGATGGAGACCAGACAACAAGGTGAGTTCATGTTCTATAAACCTTATTTTTCGCGCGGAAGTGAACAGAAGAAGTCGCTGCGGTTGTTTTCTGTTGATCTGATAATGAGCTGAACTTCACTGTGGACTCAACTCTGACTGCAACACGTCACTGTGTGCAGGCTGAAGGAATTCAGCAGAAAATACTGGGAAAGTTAAAATATCTTGTGGTGACTATTTAAGAGTAGTAACTTGTAGCCTAATTCCTAATTTGCTGCAGCGTGTGCTCTTAAATTATAGACTGTCATGTATCATTTTTTGCAGTATTTTTATACAGTGTTTCTAAAATGTTTTTAATTTTTAAAGTTGCATTCAAATACTATTTATGAAGAGTTTTCTGAGGCTGTTTTGCTGCTGGTCCAAGAAGTAATTAAATAAGTGTACAGACATGAAGCTTTAGACATACAGTCATACAGTTTGTCACTGTGCTTCAGGTTTGTGTTACTGTTTACTCAAGACATCATGGAAACTGCAGACCAAACTAAGTCTTGCAGCTGGATACAGTTTCCCAGCTCAGAGGCTTTCTGCTGGTCTAATGCATAAGGTTTCAACTATTTCTGGTATTTGAAGAAGACCAGCAAAGTGCCAGTTTTCTATTGGTCTCTGCAGTCAGTTAACTGGTCCTACACAACAGTTTACAGCATCCTCACATGTTTTATTCCAACAGTTTTCATTCTGAAACAAGCGAGTGCAGTCTGACGAAGTAAAATCACTACTGCAGGCCTAGACGGTCTTATAACTTTAAGTTAAAGAGGACATATTTATATTTATTTATAACAGATTCTGCAAAGTCTGCAGCATTCATGGTGTTTATAGTAAGGGTCCACCGATGGCTCTGATCTGGTACTTTTAAAGTAATTTGAATCTTTTGATTTTTCCAGTTGTAGACAAAATAAATAAATTGTAAAATGTGCTACTCTGACCCTGATGCACCTGACTCTGGAGTTTTACTCGATTTGCAGCCCACAGTTATCTGACTGTTAATCAGCCTACTTTATATAATGCTGGGCAGCTTAATTGATAATACTACATTATAATTGTTGGTTTATATTTTGTATTAATATCTGAACCTGCAAAGTTACTTACTAAAGTTACATTACTATAGCCGAGTGGAGTAAAAAGTAGAGTAATTGCCTTCATAATGTAGTGGAAGTATAAAGTAGCAGAAAATGGTAATTCCAAATTTTGACTGTAAGGTTTTTATTTTTTACTGCAAATGTATATTGTTTCCAAATATTGGTTATTGGGCTCCATGATTACTAATTATTGCTATTGTATTGACCATGAAAACAAAAACATATCGGTCAACCTCAGTTTACAGTTAAAAGAATGCTTTATATATATATATGTCCCTTTGCTTTATTTGTCTTTGAAGGACAAATGACCCTGTCATGTTATTGAATTTTGTTCTACCATTTGTGGCATTAAAAGAAAGTGTAATATTTGTGCTGTTTCATGCTGACACACATGCCATTGTTAGGATTTCATACTACTGTTTGATTCAGCAAGTTTACTGAGGAATAGGAATTTCAGTGTGAAAAATGAGACATGAACTAATCAAGCAGGTCATTGACTCCCACATCCCTGCAGTCAGTGGGATAAAGGCAGTGTTTGTTTATGCAGGTCAGGTAGTTAATTGCATTCCTTTGCATTCCAGGTCTGAATGTGTACCTGTGGCTAACCGGGAGTCAAGCAGGGCAAAAATCTGTCAGTTTTCCATGAAACTTCAACATAAACAATATTATTTTATGCATATATAATGTAAATATTGTCTCCCCAAAACACCCCAAGGGTATTTAATCTGCCTATTTGGTGTTTTAAGAGTATTTAAATGGAAAAGTCCCCAAAAATGACTAAAAAGGGTTATTTACAGTATACAGTATGTGCACTGTTGTTGCAGTTTGACCGTTCTGCAGGCAACTTGGCCTGTAGTTTAGCTTCAATTGATTTGCAGCCATATGACCATCCCCGGGCCTCTGATTTAGCATAGCCTCATGACCAGTGGGCCAAATGGGAGTCTTGTGACCAGAGGTATTTCACCCCAGGAAATAGGAGGGGGAGGAGAGAAACAGAAAGAAGAGAGTAAAGAATGGCAGAGTTAACATGTGTATTTGTTAAGTATTCTTCTTTTGATTAAACACCAAACCAGCCACCCCATGAAATACATCAGATTGTTCTAATGAGTGCTACTTTATCTGTGGTTATCATATGAGAAAAAGGCCTCAAAGTCACCCATCACCTGCTTTAAAGGTGTATTTTAGTATTGTGTAGTATTTGAAGTGGGATTATATAACGTGCTTATTCATAATCAGTCTATCACCTACAATAGGTGCTGGTCGGCACGCCCTCAGTTTGGAGAAGCAGCAGGAGTACTGATGTAGGAAGTTAAGCAATGAACTGCTGTGGACAGGGTCAGCGGCAAAGATTATTTTATGCTACCTAGAAAAATTAATATTACTTTTAGGATATTTATTTTTGCTTTATATAACAGCGGTTTCCTGTCAAAAAAGGCTGTCTGACAGCAAGGTAAAGTGGTAAAAATATGCAAACTATGGCGTCCACTTAAACTGAGAATGATTTTTTTTAAGGTGAGCCTTTTTTTAAGTTGTTAAAATACATTTTAATGCTGACCCCGTCCACAGCACTACATTACTCAGATTCCTACATCAGTACTCTTGCTGCTTCTCCAAACTGGAGGGATGCAGACCACCATCTATTGTATGTAATACACTGACTATTAAGTACCTCAACACAACCGCACATGTACATGTGGCTAAATGTGGCCCACTGAGATAAACCTTCAAGCTCTTGAGAAAATGAAGGTTTCTTGCTTGATACTTGTCTGATATTGAGTTTTCCACCCTTCACATTTATGTTTTCAGCTGAAATCTATGACCTTTTCTTCCCTAAAAAAAAACGTTTACCAGTCAGTCTCACCACAAGTCAAACCAGAAGGAAATCACTGTTAGTGAAACAACACTGGCCTTATGTTGGTCCGCTTCTTCCTGCAGGGCTGGAGTATGGTGTAATGAGGTTTCGTCAGTAAACAGAAAACTGTGATTGCTCAATAACTTTGGATATTCTTACTTAATTGTTTTGAAGTTACAAAAGATCTCATTGTTAACTCTGTGTGTGACAGATTTTCTCCCTGACACACTTTTTGGACAACGAGGATCTGGTATATCCTGTTTAAACAGCTCCTAGAAGTTCAGATCTGTGCCGCAAAGAGTGAAAAGTCAGATTTCCTGTTCCTGTACAAATGCAGACTCAGATAAGCTGCCTCCTGCACCAACTCCTGTGACGAAACAGACCTCACTATCATCAGGTTACTGACAGGGTCGGGATGGAACCTGGAGAAACACCAGATCCCTCCACAGGGGTGACGTGTGTGTGCATGTGTTTATAACCCGTTTTCTTGTCTCCTCTCGCCCTGCTGCCTTGCTCTGCTGCAGAGTTGTACTCTAGTGTTCTGAGTGAAGCGGTGGTGGACTGGGGCAGCATGGGTCCTGGAGAGGAATGGGTTAACTCAGCCACAATTGAGGGAGAGCAGGGTAAGACTCAACCCTCCCAGACAGAATAAAGAAAAAAAAAAAAGGTAAATCCACACTGAATCACAGGGTGGAAAATGCTGCTGCACACAGGTCACATCACAGGACGCGACATCAGATGCTGTTGAAGGCAGAACACCTGAAGTGACATCACTGATTGGGGTGAGGTTTTTGTATATTGAGATCAGTGCAGCAGCAGTTTTCTTCCTTATGTGATTCAGTGTTGATTTAACTGTTAATAGTGAGGTGGGTGAATGTGGTCTGAGTGGGTGCATTTAATTCAGACAACTTGGAGGACAGCAAGGCTGGGATCACATGATTTTTAAATAAAAATAAACTATTTTATCTATTGATTAGAGATGATTAATTCTCTATATATATGTGGTTATGACTGTTCCCATTAGAGTTGTTACAATACCTGAAACTTGGATACAATACTAGTATAAAAATACTAAATACCTCTTTCCATACCAGGACACAAAATGACTTTTTCTTTTTTTTAATAACTTGCACACAGTGCTGATACAGAAAAAGTCACTGCACACTGTCTGCAAGCCAAATTGCAGGCAGGACGATGTAGAACTGAGATCTTGAATGAGCACTTTCTGAGAAGCACAATATAAATAGAAATAAACAGCCACAAAATCAGCTAATAATGCAGGACTGGCCTTAGATGATGTTGTACTTCAGTGGCATAAGATTTTTAGTTCCACATAAAAAAGAATTAGCATATTGTATGCGTGGGAGTTGATAGTTTTTTTTTTCTCAGTACCAAATGATTCATTTATTTACTTTTCCAAGAGCTCAGACTTCTCCCTTTTAAAACTCACTAACAGCTGGTACTCTGATCTGTTAACAGAAACTTCCTGTATGCTGAAATCTCAAGGCCAGTTTCTCATTCCTCATAAACAGACTCTGCAATTTTTTTTTTGTCAGTTAAGCTAAAATATTATTAAAAGCAGACTCATCACTTGCGAAATAAGGTGAATGACGCACTTTCTGTTTTGTCTAAGACGCTGAAAATACACTCAACTGTTACTCTGCTCAGGTCTGAATCAGGATATGTTTCACCCCTCTGGAGAGGCGTCGGTTAAAAGGAGCTCAAATGGTGACGACATGGATCCAGTGGTGCAGAATGGGGAAAACTTGACAGAGTGGGGTAAAACGTCTTCACCAGGGGACGATCAGTGGGGTCAGACATCAGTGTCCCACTCTGACAACTGGGTCATGTCCACCACTTGGGACATGCAGCTGGACAGCACAGGTGAAGAGGGATGTAGCCTAGAGCCTGTAGAGTAGACAGTTTTTCACTTTGGTTGAACATTTAACTGAACTCTGAGAGAACTCAAAGCCACACTGGAGCTGTATCTGCCACCGAGGACACTGAGGACACTGAGGTCAAGTCCTTTGTGTTTTATCTGGTAATTTGGGGGTTTAGCAGCTTAGAGGAATTAAATGCTACAATTAAAAAAACACAAAGACATTGTGGGTAATATAACAGGGAGATTGAGGTATTTTTGGGCTTGATATTTTTTATTTTGACTACTTGTAGGCCAACCAATAAATAGGTAAGACAGCATTTAGTATTTCCCTGCCAGGACTTTAGTCTTGGCTGTGTGGATTGGACTTTAAACTGACATGTAGACCATGTTTGATTTAAAACAAACAAACAAACAAACAAGAAACTCAACTACATAAATAAAAGTTGACAAGTTATTTTTATTTTTGAGACTGTTTTTGTTGTCTGGTAAAAAAAAAAAAAAAAGAGATGAAAGGGATTAACTGATCTAATCACAATTTACCTGGACTTTCTAATGACCACAATGACACATTAAATAAAAAGCAAAGCAAGAATTATACTCGGAAAAATCTACAGTTTGTCTGCATAGATTACCTACAGTGGTATAATTTCTAGGTCTGCTGGAAATGTTTTCTATTGCAACACCACCGGATTGGCCTTCTCTTGAGTCTTTTAAACTAGTTGTAATCTATGGTAGCTGATTGTGAAATTGAAAATATCAAAAATCAGCTGAACTAAGTGTGCTGAATTAGTCCTGTAATTTAAGTTGAGGCCTGAAAGGGGGAAAAAAAACTAAAATTGTTATTGGTCATAGTTGTTACAGTCATCAAACACCAATGTTGAATGATTGTTAATTTCATTAAATAATTACGTTAAATGTTCAACCAAGGTGAAATAATGCCTTGAAATGTAGTTCTGATCCTTACTGCCCTGGAAAATGAACAGCTCCTATAAAAAGTGTTAACAGGTGATACACATGAGCAAGTATTGATGCAATGTAGATGACAAATTCAGTGAGAAATAATAACTGTACTTGTTTAAAAGGTACAAAAGCACATTGCTATGATATTCAGTTAGCAGCGTTTGTCAGAGTTGCCTCTTCATATTGCTTTAAAATGGTGCCTGAGTAAGGTGCTGGAAATTGTCATTGACTCAACTCCCAGTTTAGTCGAGACCTGAGGACCTGAGCTCACTTTGTGTCTGACCCATTTCATGCAGTGAACCATGACTGAGATCATTAACTACAAGTTTCAGCGTTCTTCACATTCCAGAGAATTGTCAGTCCCACAGCAGGACGTCACTGTTGAAATGACAGGGACTGTCTTTCAAAACCAACAGAAAACTGAGTAGTTTTATATGAAATAAGATTTTCTTACTATGCTTGCTACTCCATATTATACATATATTTAGTTATGGAAAATAGCACTGCAGCATCCATTGGTGTTGATACTATAGAAGCGGCTTAGACACTGTGCCTTTGTTTCCATAATGACCAACAGTAAAACATGTGACTCTCACACTATCAAACAATTCTTACATACATTTTCAGACATTTAATAGAAACTCCACACACAAACACAAGCCTGTTCTGAATTGCAACTCCCAAAAAGGCCTACATTTCAGGTGCAATTTCTACAGTTTTATATTTTCCTTTAAGTGCATTAGCTAAAAAGCAACCTGTGTTGGCTGAAAGGAAACCTGTGTTAGCAAAAAAAAAGTCACCTGCTTTGGCTAAACAGAAACTGCTGGCTAAACAAAAAGCAACCTGTGGAAGCGAAAAAGGAACCTGTGTTAGCTAAAAGGAAAAATCTACATTAGTTAAATGGAAACCTGTCCTAACTAAAAAGAAACCTCTCTTAGCTTTAGCTAGGCAGGGTAGCTACAAAAAACCCTGCCCTAGCTAGACACCTGCCTTACTAATAAGGAATCTGTGTTTGCAAAAAAGAACATGCCATAGTTAAAAAGCAACCATTAATAGTTAAAAAAAATAGTCTATGTTAGCTAAAAGTAAATATTCCTTACCTGACTAGCCTTAACTAAAAAGAAACTTGCTTTAGTTAAAAGGAGGCGCCATGCCCTTTTTTCTGGCGGCCCATTATTCCAAAACTCCAACAGTCCGAAGGCCCATTTCCACGAAAATACGCACTCTCCCTGCAGTTGTTAGTTCAGTGACTGCTCACCCTGTCCATGGTGCTGAATTTATGGGGGGGTTTTGCCCTTAATAGGCTATCATTCTGGCCTTACACTGTATGACATTTAAAGCGAATTAACTTAACTCTCAGACAAATATCTGATGTCATGTTTTAGTTCATTATTATGATTTAGTTAATCCTAAACCTAATCCTAACAAACAGGATAGAGAGTGTGCATTTTTTTAGAGGAACTGGCCTTTGGTACAATTGATGTTTGTTTTCGGGAAAACAGGCTGTCAGACAAGTGGGCTTTCGGTCCAGTGGGACAGTTTTCAGACTGTTGGGGTTTGGGGGAGACTATTAGCAGTCTGGAAAAAGCTTGATGTGTGAACATTACTCAGCAAAAATAATTGAAATTGAGATCATCTGGTGTTGATCTTAGTATGTTGCATCTATCTCTCAAGTGCCTTGTGATGTTTTATGTTCAAGTAACTGTCATCCTCCAAATTACGTTGGTAGGAAATATTTAAGTCTATTAGTGCTCTCCCTGCTCTTTTTAAGGTTATCTCATGGCTTTGTGAACATGAGAAACGACTCAGTCTGAGTTCTCCTTTCACTTAGACTGACTTGAAAAGCTTCCTTCTGAGCCACGGGGGTTTCAAAAATCTGATTGTCCTGCTGCTGTGCGTTGTAGGCAGAAATAGCTCCTCACTATAGAAAGGCCTGCCTTGTACTGGTGCATGCTGTGCTTCAGTTTAGTGCTGTAAGCTACACTTTTGTGAAGTGTCTGTGTCTGCCGCATGTAGTGCTGAGCCCCTTTTAACATTAGATTTTAAACCATTGTACTGTAAACAGAATTTTGTTACTTGCTGTTTAGTCAACAGATAGTTTACCAATTTTTTTGTCAGTCTTTACTAAACTTACTCTGTCCTCACTTGTCCTAAAATGCTGCCACATTAAGAGAGAGGACACCTCACAGCAGGTACAGTAACCCTTTTCATTTCCATTCTGACTGACTGTGTTTTTCTAGATAGAGTTCACATGCAAACCTCTCACAGGTCCACCACAAACATAGTGACATAATAACCTACATGTGTTTGCACTTCTCGGTTTACTGTGTACACGTACTTCCTGTTGTTGCCAGGTGATGCTGTGTGGTACCTGTTTGTCCGGATTTGTCTTCCTCAAATATGAGAAATCCTGTAACAATACAAGTCTAATCAGATGGAAACCATTTTCATGAATGAAAAATCTCTTGTTCTCACTCTATTTTCTCCATGCTTTTTGCCTTTGTTATGCCAAATTCCTGCAGATACCCATTACAGTGTTGTATGTGTCATTTTGATAATTGCTCATCACTTAGGTATTCCAAATATTGCACAGAATGAAGAAAGGGGCTATTCTGAAAGAGTCATCTGATGTCAGTCAGATGACAGTGTCAACATTGTAGCTCTGTGTGCAAAGTTTCCTTCATAGAGACACTTAAAATGTTTTTGTTTTTTCTTGGAAGTGTGGCTGTGTAATTGTGTGCATGAGACACAGTCAGTGAGTTTCCAGAAGTAAATACAGTGTCCTCGCAGTTTAATGAGGTGTTTCTGTGAGGCAGAAAGAGATGTTATCTTCTTAAGTCTGTTTTCTAAATCTGTGAAAGAAGGTGTTTTCTATGTAAAACTGTCTTGCAGAATTTCCAAAGGCCATAATCTTCATTACTTTTTAGAACATTTTTTAATATTCTGTTATGCCTATGATTTCATAAACTGTCATCCTCTTTTTTTATTGGGAATAGGTGCCAAGGCAGAACATCATTTGTTTAACTTTGCTTCAAGACTTAAAACATAAAAGATCTCCTGTTTTATTTGCACTGTAAACCACTGAAGTCCAGTATTGCAACTTTAAATTCAATCTGTCCTCAGAAACAGCATCTCGTTTGTTTGTTTGTGTGTGTGTGTGTGGCAGTCTGTAGTGTCCGTCGGCAGAGTTGAAGCAAGATAATCCACGTCAGTTAATCCAGATTACAGCGCTACAGGCTGCACATTACATAACTGTCAGACAGAGACACAGTCAGACGTGGAGACAGGCAGACAGATATGTGGACTCAGACATAGAGGCTGTCAGACAGTTTGTAGCACACAGACAAAACAATAAAACAGGCAAAAGGACAGAGATATATTTTAGAAATACAGGCTGGGTTACACCGACAAGGATTCATTTTTAAGGAATAATTCATGGTTTAATTTAGAATTGTGTTGCACCAAACTTTTAAACTCATTAAAATTAATTAAATTAATAAAAAAAAATCATTTCAACCTCTCTTTAAGTCTCAGTTTAGTTTTTACTCTAAACCTAGGTAAAATATAATTGTGTTGCACCAAAACTCTCACTGAATTTGGATTTAAATCAATATACTTTATTTATTAAACTGAGATTTTTTTTAATTGTGCAACAGAGCTCTGCTTAATAATAAATCTGGATTTACTCATATTAAACATAGTTTTGCTAAACAAAATCTTAGATTAAATTAATCTTTGTTGGTGCAACCTGGTCACAGCAATCTTAAATACGCTAAACAAAACCATAAACATTCAAATGTACAAGACAGTTAACTCTTCACTTGCCCCAATAAAAATTATGTCAGCAGATGTGTTTTTTTCAGGGTTTTATTGGGCCTTGCTGTTATGGAATCAGCAAATGTCAGTCTCTTTCAGTCTTTTACAGATCTCACACAGGTTTTAATGAACATTTTATTAAATAAAATTCATCCGTGTGTGTGTGTGTGTGTGTGTGTGTCTGTTTCATTCAGGTTTCCTGGACTCTCAGCCACTGAGAGAGGCTGATGAAGATCTGGTTTCAGAAGTCAACTTAAACAACTCTATGATGACGGAGGAGGAGAGAGAGGAGATTCAGCAAGAATTAGCTAAAGTATGTTGTCACACATGCACATCCTCAAGCTTTGAAACAACATCAAGTGTCTGTTACTTAAGTAGCTTGTTTTGTCTTTTTGTGTGTATGTGCAGCTGGAGGAGGAGATCAGCACACTGAAGCAGGTTTTGTTGTCCAAAGAAAAGCAGCACGCAGACCTCAAACAGAAACTGGGCATCACTCCTCTGAGCGAACTCCGAAACAACTTCAGCAAAGGCTGGCACGACATGCAGACCTCCACTGCGTGAGTTTGTAGGTTTAAATGAGTTAAAGGGACAGTTTGGATTATTTGAAATGGGTTTGTAGTTGGAACTTATTAGTAGTCAGTGTGACCTATAATAGAGGGCCGTTGGCACACCCCCAGTTTGAGGAAGCAGCAGGAGTCTCAGTGTAGGAAGCTGAGCAATGTACTGCTGTGGACAGGGTCTGCAAAAAAATGTATTTTAGCCACTTAAAGGGATAGTTCACCCAAAAAAAAAGAAAATTCTGTCATTATCTACTCACCCTCATGTCAATTGATGGTTGGCTGTGGTCTTTTAGTCCACAAAACACTGCTGGAGTTTCACAGGAAAACAGCATTGCAGAATCACCAGAACAATGGAAGTGAATGGTGACCAGTTTTGAAACGGGAACACCGTCACCGAAGTAACACAATAACTCAAACAAATAAACAGATCAACGCAGCAGTAGACCAGCACCTCCTGAGTTCTGCAAGGCAAAATGACTGGTTTTGCAAAAGGAGTCTGGTTGAGACAGAGAGAGAGAGCAAAATTTAGCTCATATAATGGCCGTTTCCCGTCGTAAAAGGCCATCTTACAGCCAAGTAAAGTGGTGAAAATATTCAAAATATAGTGTACAATTAAACTGCTATTATTTTATGCTAAAATATGTTTTGCTGCTGACTCTTTCCATAGTGGTTTATTGCTTAATTATCCCTCTGATGTAAAGAGGACAAAGTATGTGTGTTTTTGTCTGCAGCACATGATTGAATGTCTTTGAATGTTTGCTGTAAACATAGATGCCCTTTACAGGACTCACACACACAGAGCAGGTAGTTGTTTTTAACAGCCAATATGGCATCTTGTTATAAACACAGATATCAGAAACCCAATTAAAAAGACATAATCCTGGGCTTCTGTCTGTGCAGCATGTGTGTGTTTGTTATCTTTGTTGTGCTCATTGTGACAGACATCATAAACCTGATTAAAAACACATCAAATGGCTACATGACGCTAAAGGCTGTTGTCCCCACACAGTTAGCTGAACATGTCCAGTCCAGCCACTGGAAATGATGATAACGTTTTATCCTGTGTGTCATTTTCTCCACTCGTACAGGCCAACCAAATTCAACCCGCACTTATCAAGAGTGAAACACAACTTTAATATTCCTCCAATTCAGCTCTTTTTCAACCTTTTTTGCCTTTAGTGTGCAGAGTAACAACCTCATCAGCTGTGAGCTCTTACTCAGACATGAAGAGACAGAGAGGAGCAAGAGGATAGTCTCTAGAGGCCTCCTTCTTATCCAGTTACACTCAAACCTGAAGATCACTTTACACACACACTCACCGTACTCATGTATAATGAACCAGTGTGACCACAGGAGAGTAAGATCGTAGAGAAACTAAGTAAAGCATATAAGTGGAAGTCGCAATCTTTGATAGAAATGTAAAAAAAATAGTTCAAATTTATATCATCCAAAAAGAAACCCCAGATAATTGTGAATCAGCGTATCCTGTCAGGAAATGAGTTTGCACTGGAAACAGGTTGAAAGGCTAGGCTGTTTAAAATGTATGAAATACAGTAAGTGCTGATTGAGACAATGACAAAGCATTTTTGAACAAGTTACGTAAGTTTTATCGGCTCTGATTAGGACGGTGATTAGTAAAGACGGATGTGAACAGTCATAATGACTGGCCCAATCATCCAAAGGCACTTTGAGCTGATGATCCCATTTGTTCTATCTGCCTTTATTATACTGTGAGTTTGTGTGTGTCTGTTTATGTGTTTGTCCCTTTCATATGCATCTGTACACATCTGTATGCATGTGTGGTGTGAATACTGCTTTAAAGCAGTGTTTCTCAAACAGGGGTACTAGTACCCCAGCCAGTACTTTGGAGAACAGCAGGGTGTACTTTAGTTTTTTTTAAGTTTATTTTTAAAAAAAAGCATGATTCCTAAAATACTTATACCGTAATAATTTTGCTCAAAAAAATCTAAGTTCGATTAAACCGCAATTTATATTCAGTCAACTGCCGTGAAAGCGACAAACACAATAAGGTTCCCTGTGAGCTGAAAGCCAGTTTTGGTTTCGAATGACCGACAAAAATCAATAAAAAATGAATTTGTGGTGGAAATGTAGCAGTAATTCAGGTAAAACACACAAAGAAAGAAGTAAAAGAGAGACAACAAAATACTGAAACAGTGGTTGAAACAGCTGATACTGATGATGCAGCACTGTGTCGTACCTTTTTATGCAAGTTCTTTTTTTTCCATCAAATATGTTTTGCACTAACCAGGGGGTATCTTTCTTTTCACTATTTGCCAACCAGCGTATTAAAGGATCAGTGTGTAGGATTTAGTGTCATCTAACAGTGAGCTTACAGATTGCAAGCAAGTCGCCGTACCCTCGCCTTCTAAGAGCGTAGGAGAACCTATGGTGGCTGTGAAACTTGCACAAAACACAAAAGGCTGTATCTAAAGCCAGTGTTTGATTTGTCCAATCAGGGCTACTGTAGACTGTAGAAACATGGCGTCCTCCACATACGACTGATTTTAAGGTAACAAAAACGCTACAGTTCTTATTGTCGGGTGATTCTCCACTAATGAAACATAATTATGAATATGATATTCAGTTTTTGCCACATTCTCCCGATAAATCCCCCTAAATCTTATACACTTGAACTTTAATTTAATAGCATGTATGTGTGCAGGAGGTAGCAGTGACATATTTTGAATGCACCTTCTTTATGTCACAGCTATAAGAAGACGTCAGAGACGCTGTCCACAGCAGGACAGAGAACCTCAGCAGCCTTTAGCACGCTGGGCAGCGCCATCACCAGGAAGTTCGGCGACATGAGGTACACGATGAAGTCACACCTGATTATTGACTGTCACTCACTTCAGCACAAATACAGAGTTCAAACTTTGCTGCTCATTTGCCAACCAGCTCTTATGTGTTTATTGATAATATATCATGCAAATAGTGTAGTGAAGTTGTAAAAGTGTCCATTATCCATTATCAACACATTTCCATATCCAAACCCGTGATAACCCAGCCTATCCATTCACCACTGCTGCATTTCCTCTTTGATCCAATTCACAGACATGTTTTTATTTGTGCTATCCATCCCCGTCTCTCAGGGAGCAGAGTTTTGACTCCTGCTCCATCCAGCTCAGGGCGAAGTTGAGATTATATAAACCCACATTAAGCTGCTTTCTGTGGGGAGCTGAAGGGCCCGGAGGCAAAGTCTGTCCTCCTCAGTCACTGTCTTTCTCTTATTCTGTCTCCTTGCCTCGCTGTCACTCTGTGCTGCTCTGTTTGAGACGCGGAAAGTCAACACAAAGTGTGTGAGCCTGCATTGTTCTGCGGGAAATAAATAGAGCGTTTGTGTGTATGATGACAAGAGAGAGCTGGAGCATGTGGGCCTGTGTGACTTCATGTAATGTGTGCAGAAGAAAGCACAAGAAAAACTTTTTAAGATCCTGGAAGAAAGCTGGTTGGAAAAAAAAACAAACAAACAAACAAACAAACAAGAAATTGCAACTTTCCTTTTCTTTTTCTTTTTTCTCCTACATACATATGTACACACACACACACACACACACACACACACACACACACACACACACACACATTTTAAAGCAGCTGGAAAAATGTATTTGGAACTTTGATGCATATTACTTTGACTAAATCTGCTCAGTCATAACAAATCATAACAGAAAAAAAGGTTTTAAGAATGCCATATCTCCTGTGGAGGCTGTAATATGTTGAAGTGGTTGTATTGTAAAGACAGATGGTGTGTTGGTGGTTCTTGGTCCACTGCAGCTTAATATGTTTTTGGAAAATAGAGCGCAGAAAGGAAACAATGCATTATCTTTGATTATTCCAGCATGGCTGGTCTAGAGTTACTGTTCCCTCGGAGGTACGTTCCTGTGGTTTGTGGCTCATGGTGTGCATAAGATTGGTTTGGATGCAGGCACACTGAGCGTGTTTGTATTTTTTTGCCGTGGAAGTGTGTTCTTCTTGCATGTTTCAGCCAGAAATATTGAACCATTTTCAAACAGATTTTCTCTCAAGCTGAATTCTCCAAGGATACAGCATTTCACGATTTGCTTGTCTTTTGTTTTTGTCATCATTGTGTCCTGTTACTCTGATCAATAACTCACTGCAATAATCATTATCATACATACAGCAAAATTCACCTATAATAGGGATGTAACAATATATTGAATATCTGTAACAATATCTGTGATATTACATGATTAATTATTTTGTATTTTATTTCATTGAAGGGCTTCTACTGACTGCTGCATTGTTTATGTTTTGCAGTCGTACATACATAATTCAAATATTCATCACCAAATACAGGACATTTTTTACAACTGTTTTTTAATGTGATAGATATTGTATCGTGGACCTTTTATCATGGTATTGTTGTTACATTATTGTTACATCCTTTTAACAATGCAGCATAGATTCTCTTACATGCGTGAAAATGCATTACACTTACCACCAGCAATGAAGTATGTAGTCATAATGTATCATAAGCCCATCATAGGACAAGGTAACACAAATGCATATTTTCATCCTTAAAAAATAACACAAAAATAAATACAACTATTTGTAATTTTTGTGCAGTTAAAAATCTGATTTTCCGCTGTTTGGACTGTGTTTCTGTGCCACAACTGTTTAATTCTGTCATATTTCTCTTTCAACAACTAACTAACTCTTTATTCTATCGGCTTTGTGTGTGATCACTTTTATGTTTGGTTTGTGTTTCCTTGAAGTGTGAGTTTGGATAACATTAGTTAGCATCTGAACAGACAGTCTGGTCCCCATAGTGATGTTGTTGAATTGCTTCCAGTTTACTTCCCCTAACAGATATGAGTTTACCTAGCACATAATGATATAAATACCTGCAGCAGTTTATCTTTTAACTATGAAATTGTGTGTTTAAATAACATAAATGTTGTACCAAAGTATCTTAAAAGTTGTTTTCCCTCTTCCTTTGTGCTTCTCAAGGTCCAACTCTATAGGGTAAGAATCACACAGCTGATTATGTCACATTAGTTGTTCCTGACTAAAGAGTCTTAACTCGGTCAGATCAGCTGATAGCTGATAACTGGTTGGTACAGTTTGGACTCAGTCAGCTGAGCCTGGTTGAGTAAATGCTGGTGCCATGTTGGACTGAAATACTCAATCAGTCAGTCAGTCAGTCAGTCAGGTGCTTCTTGTCTCAGATCAAAATAGATCAAATCTAATTGATTTTAGTCTCTGATAAAAATTTTTTTAAAAGTCTCAATGAATCATGGGACCAAGGTGTCATGAACTGTCCTGCACTGTCTTAGTTGTAGGAAAGTGATAAAGCTAAGCAAATACAGGTTGAGTCTGATCTAAAAATACAGGCCTTTTCACTTTTGAGCAATCATTGATTTGATTGAACAGATTGTTGAAGATAAAGGAGTGGAATTAAATGAATGACTTGTATCCTTTTATGATAAAATACTACACAGATAATATTCTACAATTCCCCCTTTCTTTTCATCCTCTAATAGAGGCTCTGGGACTGATTCTGCATGAGCTCAATATCAAAAGAAAACATGAAAACAATTGATTTCTGCAGCTTACTCTGTGGGCCAATTTAACTCTGGCTTTTGTGTGCGTGTGCATGTGTATAACCTTTGTTAATCATTAACTCCTCTCTCACCACGCTCTCTGGGGACAGCTACTCTATCAGACACTCAATGAGCATGCCCACCATGAGGTAAACACACTGTGCTTGCTTTTGTGTGTGAGAGAGAATCAATGTGCTTTTTTTCTTATCTTTGTGTGGTGTATTTTTTGTCATGTTTGGACACAAAACTCATTTAAAGTAAATACAGTGCTCAAATACCAGGTGCAGCGTATTGTGTTCCCCTCATCAACATTTATTTAGTTAATAGCTGAATGGTGATAAGTTCATTCTGATACAAAGAAACCTGGAAAACATCAAATACCAGGGATGTTTACACATGATATTTACACCTGTTTACACCCCGTACTCTTGCTTTCAGTGCCATTTACTGCCTCAGTTCACTCAAGCACATGTGCGCCATCACAGTTAATGCTTACTGTTATCTAGAAAACATATCCCGGTATTTATTCCAGGTTATAAAACTATCATTCACAACATAACATATGTAAATACAATTATTTTAACAGAAAGGAAATTAGTGGCGTTACCCATATTATTGTTACAAAAAATAGTTTAGCTAATCATTTTGTGTAGTTGTTGATAATAAAGTCTTTTTTTTTTTTCTTTACAGAAACTCTCCCAGCTTCAGGTCTTTTGAGGAGAAAGTTGAGAATACAGTTTCCACTATCAAGGTAAACAGTGTGTGTGTGACAGAGAGAGAGAGTTTGAGTGAGAAGTTTGAATGCAACAACAGAGAACCTGGACTGTAGAGCACCCGAGGTCGTAAATCACCAAGGAAAATAAAGAATTTCACTTTGAAAACTTCAACAATTGGCATCTTCAGTTCCCGAATACTTACTAAGTGCCACAACTGTTTTTTTTAACATGTTGCAGGCATCAAATTCAGAATTAGTGTATTTCTGACAAAAAAAAACAATCAAGTTTATCGGTTTGAACATTAAATATCTTGTCTTTGTACTGTATTCATTTCAGTGTAGGTCGAAAAGGATCTGCAAATCATTGCATCCTGTCTTTATTTACGTTTTGCACAGCGTGCCAACTTCTTTGGAATTATGGTTTGTAGTACGCTCTGATAGCCACACAGAGAAGGTTTCTGTCTCTGAACATTATAAATGTCAGTGAAGCGGAGAGAACAGAACACTATAATCTGTGTGTAATTGCTAGCTTACACTCTTGACTCCTTCAGCCTGTTGGGTTATTTATATTCACACTGATCCTGATACAGTCTCAGCAGCAGCAGACCTAAAGACCACCGTGTGAATTATGGGGCTGCAGTGTGTAGAAACACAGAAACACTAAATTACCACTGACTTCCCTCCTCTTTTGTGATTTTTAATATCATTTCATCAAGAATAACAGGGTCCACTATAGAAAATCACTTAACTTTATTAAAAGCTCAAAGATACATAATATAGGGATAAAACAAAAGCTGTTTAAGTTCCTGAAAAGTTTGCATTTCAGCTTTGTCTTCCTGTTTTCAAAAAAAACAAAACATGTTTCTCATCCTCTTCTGTGCTCGCTGCCCGTGTCTGACAGTGGAAGTCTTTGTGAAAGTCTGCCCCCATGAGTCTGTTTTGCAGCATTGCAGCAACGGTGTAAAGAAATATTCAGTGATGACGGCACACTTTAACTTGGTGCTTGTGCTTTTTTCACAGACAAAGGTCAGTGCTTCAGAGAGCAGAGGCAGCTTTGAGGACGTCCTCTCCTCAGCAGCGAACGCCAGCTCCCAGGAGACGCCCACTAACGACCTGACAGACGGCTCTGAGAGGGTGTGTTAGAGCTGCATCCACGCTCACGAGGCAGGACTTCAACCAGGAACTCTTATCTCTGCTGTACCGCAGATGTTACAGATGTTACTTCTATTTTTAATGGCACGTGTTAAGATGCAATCCCATGTATGTGACACCTGAATGATGATTTCTTGCAACCCCAAATGCTTAGTGTGTTAGAAAATTGATGCCATTTCTTGTTTGGACCAGATTTACCCTAAATATTCTAAAGCAACAGTTGTCCCCCTTTGTTTTGAAAGATCAAGACAGCTAACATCACTAGCACACCTCCCTTTGATTGTGTATCTTGTCTAAGTAGACGTGGTTGATCTTTTTGTTGAAAGACTCTCCTTCCTGCCCTCCAGTGGCCTCAAGTGACCTCCAGTGGCCTCCAGTGACCATGTTAAACCACAAATGTTGGATCAGACGGGGTTACAGGGGAGAAGAAGCGAAGCCTTAGTTAAAAAAAAAAAAATAGTGAAATGAAAGGAGGATGAGCAGATTTTAAAAACCAAAGCCCTGCACTGTATTTCTAGCCTGTATTTCTTCTGTCACTTTAGTCGAGCATCTCATGGTTTAGCCCATTACCCTTTTGTCGTGGGTAGAAAAACTCAGCTGTCAGATCACAGCTGGAACTCCACACACACAGACACAGAAAATGAATTCCTTCTTTTACTATGTAAATTCAACGTAAGTGAAAACAGCCATCTTGGTACAGTATCAAAACTCAACAAGTTATAGACCCCTGGTCACAAATGTTTAATGGAACCCCAGCCCACTCTGTTTGGTGGTCAGGCTTTGCTTTCTTTCTTTAATAAATCAGGACGTAAACAGAATATAATCCTGATACCAAACAGAACGTGATCCTTTGCAAATACAGTACAAATACAAAACAGTACACAGACAATATATTTTATGTTTTACCTCATCAACTCAACAGTTTTTTGTAAATATTTACTTTTTCTGAATTTGATGCCTGCAACAACATGTGTGCAACAAGTTTGTCCGTTTAGGAGTGATGTTGGGGAAAGCAGGGTCCAGTTGAGCAGGGTAAAGCAGACCACTCTCTACTGTATTTTACCACTGACTGGTTACCACCAGTGTGAAATTTACAGGAAAAAATTCTTCATAATCCAGCCCAGGCTCAGACTCAAATTTCATACCAAAAAATACAAAGCTTTATTTTAATTTATGCTCAGACATGTGTGATTAATTTAAAAAAAAAAAAAAAAACATTTTATGCTACATTTTCAGCTACCTAGTACTTTTTACTAAAATGTGTGTATAATCCAGGATCATGTGATCAGACCAGGAGTCCAGGGTAAAACAAAAAACTGTAAACTTGTATAAATGATTTTACGCTGAGACATCAAGATTTTTTTTTTTTTTTGCATCTAAAAAGATCTTGTGTGAATTAACTTTCATGCTGTACTTTCACATGCTGTACTTCTTCCAAAAATCCAAACTGACTGTTAAACACATTTTCCGCTGTAGACAGTTTGTGTTGGAGCCTTTTTTTTAAATGCTGGATGATACATGTGGCACACATTTAGGACAGACGAGTCTACAGGATGAAATGAAACACTATATATGCCACGTGCTCGGCCTGTCATGATAACTACTTTTGTTGGACCATATATTGTCCCAGAAACTACTGCAAAAAACAATATTGATATTTTAATTCTATGCTGCTGATATAATGACAGTATAGTATCATAATAGTGCAGTCTTTTAAAGAGCAATGAACTTTTAATTTCAGACAGGAGACGATGAGAGAACTGAAGCAGAGCGACCAGAAATAATGTCTCTGCTGTTTTCTTATAATGGTCAGAAACAAATCCTGCTGTTTATTCTGGCATCATGTCGGCTAAAATGTTGCTGACATTCTTTTGTAAACTAACATGCAGGTAAACACAGCAGGCAATAGATGTCCTTGATCATTTTTTACTGACCTTGATAAATTAAGATGTACATTTTTGTACAGGCCAACCACGTGCAGTGTAGTTTCTCCTGACTGCCTGGAGATAGCAAGTCACACAGAATCTGATTAATCATCTGGGACCATTAAGTCTGATGCTTGAGATTAAAACACAACACAACTATATTGGTTTACCTCAGAATAGAGCTGAAGGTAACAAGATTTTAACCTGTAGAGATCCAGATAATGGAAAACTTTATCATTTATCATTTAATCTGTCCTAAAAACATTCAGATGTGAAATCTGATGCCTTTTGCTGTGTCACTGATATAAAATATCTAACATTAATATACCAGCATCATACTGTAGCTGTAATACAAACTTTGACTGTACTGTGACCCTCAAGTCTAACCTCCCGCAGAACTAACCTGTTAAATACTGAAGAAAGTCTGGGATCAGTTTTTACTTCTTATCTATGAAAAGTGTTTTTTGTTTCTTTTTAACTTTTCAAGTACAGTCTCCATGGCCACTGCAATAACTTTGCCATCACAGTAATATTCTGTTTTTAATATATAATCTGTTTTGTGTTTCATTTTTCTCATGTTGTCTTTCATGTGATTTTTTTTTTTTTTCTTTGCTGTGGTTTGAAAAGATGCCTCCAGATCATTTCATGTTTAGTTCAGTCTGTCCGTGAAATGTATTTATTAAAATTCACATCATAAATCAAGAACTGAAAGATGTTTTGTAGCTAGAGACAGCTGTCAGCTCTGAACTGTTACCAAATAACTGAGGTCTGTCGTCGGAAAATGAATTACAGTTTATATTTTACTCTGTGTGGAGTTCAAATCAAATTCAACTTCGCAGCAGTTAAAAGAGCTTTTTTACAAAAACTCTGATTTTAAGCCCAAAGACATTCAAACAAAATAACTTTGTGTTTACAGATTCATCTGTAGTCACGCAACTAATTAAGCACCATCATAAATAACCGCTTGTGGTTAATATATCAATGACGATCATCTGAACTAAAATAAATTCACTGATGACTAATTTTACAATAAATACTGAAAACTGACTGAACCTTGTGAAAAAAACTGAAATAAAACCAAACTAACAGTGATAAATGTAACACTGAATTCCTGAGTATATATTGTGTGTATATCACTAACATATTCTGCATCAGAAAAAAATGCATTAACACTATTTTTCTGATGCTGCAGCAGCAATGTTACGTTTTTTAATGGATAAGCCTATAATACAATATCTGCCAGATAATATATATCAAAATGTGATAAAAATGTGTTTGTCAGTGGATTGAAAACACACAATAAAGTTTAATAGTTCATCTTTACATCAGCAGTTCAATCAAAGTACTTATAATGGAGATTAAATTAGCAACTGATGTGATAATGTAATATGTCTGGGAATTTATATATGTTTTATAACATTTTTAACACTTTTATATGGTAATTCAATTATATTTTGACATGTTATTGCATTTTTATATTACCTGGCAGTTTTTGCATTAGTAGTTGTCCAAATGTTTCTATGACAGGAAGTGATACTGGACTCGATACACTGATAGAAAACATAAAAGACAATGGGCCCAAATAGCTGCATGCACATAGAAAATATCCATGTACCATCATCCTCATTCTACTGTTAATGAGGAGGTGTAGACGACAGTTTAAACTCCCAAAATACAGTTTTCCACACTTGCTCGTGATTGTGATGTCTTGCGTCCTCGTACGCACACAGTCCAGTGTCTCTGTCCCTCCGCTGAGGAGCCTTTGGTGTGTGCTACAGTCAGGAGGAGGTGTGTGAAGTCGTATGTGACCGTGAAGATACTGCACCATCTGTCTGTGAGTTCCCAGGATTCTTAGTGTCATCCGTTTTCGTCACATGACGTCCTCTCTCTTCATTCAAAGAACTGACGAGCTGGAGCACGTCCGGGTGGTGGAAACGACCTGGAAAATAACAATGCCAGTAAGGGCAACTTTCATCAAATTCAATGAAATGTAACTGTTCAATTTCGTCTGTTAACTAACACACACACACATTTATTTAAAAAAAACAAAGTCTGCACAACATGTCAAAATTAGTCTCAAAATTACTTGAGGCCTAACATGACAACCCATGAAATCTAACTGAATTGTCTGGAAACAATCTATGGTCAGTTGAATTGTAGTCACAACTTATTTACAATCAAACTGTTTCAAATATAATAAGAAAACTCCTCTCAGTTTTCGCGGCTGTTTTCTTGAATAGCTCCGACATGTGCCAGGTGGTTTGATGTCAGTAAATTCATAAACGTCATTCAAAACGTTTTTTTTCCACAACACACTCTCAGGTGTGAAATATTAAAGAAATGTAAAGGCTGTCCCTCACTATATTGAAAGTGGTTTGAGAAAAAGTTACTGAAGGTTGAAATCAGGGTTCCTTTACCTTTTCCAAGGTCAAATTCAAGCATTTCAAGAATGTACAAGGTGCATTTTCAAGATTTTCCAGCACCTTACACCTGAGGTAAATTAGATTTTTATATACATTCATCCAAAATGATTGTTTACCTTCTTCATCACATTAAAAGAGATATTATTGAGCTGTAAACTACCAAAATTATGTTTAGTGATGGATTTATACTGAAGGGTGACAAATTAAAGGAAACAAACACATTTCAAAATGTGTCACCTGTCTGTAAGTAGACTTGGTATCTTTTACAACCTGGCTGAGCCGGTATCTGACTTAGTTTGTTTCTTTATCTAAAAGCAAACTATTCAGTCAGGTAGCAATTTATTATGAAAGTAATGCAATTTGCAAGTGTTTTCAAGGATTTCCAGCACCTGTGCAAACCCTGTGAAATGGGTCTTTTTGCACTTTTATGGTGGCCCCTAACTACGCTTATAGTAGTATATAGTAGTATGTGTGAGTGTATATACTGTATGTCTGCATCTCCATGAAATGGAGGAGAAGATAGTAACAGGTTGGAGACGTACCGTTGGTGGAGTCGAAGAACTCCTGCAGTCTTCCTGGCATCCCCTCCAGCTCCTCGTACTCGTGAGCTTGTAGGATCATCTCCAGGAGGTCAAACTGTTTCACCAGCCGGGCCTCCGGGCTGCTCTGAGTCTCATATTCCTGCAGAGAAGAAGACAAACATGTCTGCTGTTAGATTAGTTCAGTCATCAATCAGGATATAGACATCCAGTGTCATCATACCTCCCACAAGCCATAAATCTCCTGTTTGAGTCCGTCCGGCAGAAGACCTGACAAATGTCTCATTGCTTCCTGGGAGAGAGAGAGAGGTGAGGAGGAGGAGAAACTCTTCATCAGGTCATGTGGTTACATCTGAGCAGCAGTCTGAACAGACACTCGCTCGGTTTAACAAATCCAGAAGTGTTAACTGTTGTGTGTGTTTAGATGTAATTTGGTCACTTGCCTCTTCTCGTCTGTGTTTCTCTGCTTTACTGATGTTGTCTGATGGAGCAATATCTCCCACAATGCACTCTGCCATGTCATGAACCAGAGCAAGCTTTATACATCTAAAGACAGTGAAGAAAGATGTATTCACAAGGTAATGTTAGTATTTAAGAGAAGTATTTTCTAACCATTTTGCGAGTAAATATTTGGACTAAGCTGCACAAGAAAAACACAAAGTTTGGTAAAGTAATAAAGCAAAAATTTAGAAAAACTAAGAAAATGAGAAGGCTGCAACAGTACAGGCAGAGCAAGTGCACTTAATTGGTGGGTTTTATTTGTCTTATTTTACATTATGGCATTCTATCCCTGTTTTTATGCTCATTCTATGTCTATTTTCATGTAAATACAGATTCTATTGTCCTCTCTTTCTATTTTTACCATTATTAAAATAGGAGTTATATTTTCACTTTTATTTTACATTTATAAAATCATTCTATCCATGTTTGTAAGTCCATTCGTTGTTGTTTTTATGTGAGGGACTTGTACTTTTGTTGTAAAACTGCTAAATCTATTGTATTATTATTATTTAAATAAGACTGAAATG
>JAJHUR010072881.1:0-57476 GCA_027495735.1 Lutjanus campechanus
AGGCTATATTACTGCAGCAGATTGATGCCGCTCCTGAAAAAGAAAAAAAAAAAAAAAATCAGAATCACGTTATAATGAAACAAATTATATTGTTATAACAGATATTTTCAAGTTATTACAATATACTGTATCCTGTTCAAACAAAACAAAAAATCTCTTGCTTTCATAACAAGATACATAATATATTGTTATAACAAGAAAAGTTTCTTGTTATAACATTTTTCATAACATAAAAATTTCTTGTTATAACATGAAAAGTTTTTTGAATGTAACAATGTGACAATATCTTGTAATAACAAGAAAATGTCTTGTTAAAGCATGAAAATATCTTGTTACAATGTGAAAATATCTTGTTATAGTGTGAAAATGTCTTGTTAATACATGGAATTGTCTTGTTATAACATGAAAAAAAATATAACAATAAACTTTTCACATTATAACATGATACTGATCTGTTTGTCTTTCTGTGGCGTGGCAGCAATATGCTTCTGTACTATATAAAGAGAAACATCATCCTGTATGTTTATCCTTTCAAAACTTTACCTTTTATGGCCTGTACTATACTTCAGATGTGTCTCCTGTGTGGTTTCATTAACAAAAAGCATGCATGCTGCAGTCAAAGTAAGCTGCACAGTTCTGCAGGGGGACCGAGGCAGTAATGGGGATGGCTCCAGTGTAGACAACAGGCAAAGAAAGAACCTTATCTGCACAGTATTCTACTGCCAACTGAATGGAGCACAGATTGTTTAGCTGCATGCTTATCAGATTTTCTTTTAGCTGGACCTGTTCTCTGTTTACCTGACATAATATTTGAACACAGTGTAATTAGAGAACCTACACTACAGGATTTTAATATAAACATAGAGTTTTCTTTGTTTCACTTCATAGGAATCCCTCTCACACCCTGCATTTCCAGTCACTTAGCCTACTTTTAGACTTTAAGTGGTGTCACCTAACCGACCCGGGCTAAACAAACCCAACACTGACATGCACACTAACCAAACACAGCGATACAATGGCTACAAACAACTCGTGTGTTGAATCAATAGTGGCAGAAAGCAGAGGTGTGTGTTTGCAGAGAGAGAACAGAGTGTTCTTGTGCCTGGGTTTGTAAATCCTTTACAGCTTGGACACGGGATCCCCAAGAACCCAAAAGGCTTATCGTTACATATTTGGCCCCTACATGGACCAGGCTCTTGCTAATCCTCCTTTATGATTTCAGGCACATTTTTGGGATTCCCCCAGGCCAGTTGTGACCAGTAGAGGAAGGGGTGAACATTTTGCTATAGGTGAGATTTACAGTTTAACGAATAACATGTAAGTTCTTCTGCTATTGGGTCACTCACATTAAAACAATAACAAAAAAACAAAAAAAATACTTTGATGGCATCTTGAAATAGTGTGGGATCATGGGAGTTGTTGTCTTCATTGTTAAAAATTGTGATGAAAACCTGACATGACCCAGAAATCATATTCACAGGCAAGGCAGTGTATTAGAGTTTTATTCACAGTATGTTTAGCCACATCCACGACTTCCTTTTTCACTCGACTTATATGACCAGCCCGTTCTCATTCTCAAGTCGTCAAATACTGATGTTCTGTCACCACCCCTCTGCAACTCCTACAGATGCAAAAGGTACCTGCTAGCGGCTGTATGCACTGCACGAGGCTTACGATGTAGCATAAAAAGCAGGAGAGTTTGTGCCTGGAGGAGGTGGTGTGGCAGGATTTTCACCCAGGAGACTCGGGTTCATGTCCCATGTGAAACCAAAATGGGTACATGAGGTTACGTGCAACACGTGACTTATGTCTTTTGACTTTTGTCTTGCGACTTGCTTCACTGATGTCATGTGATGTATGAAATGTGCAACAGTTTCACAACGTTAACAGCATGTAAAAAGGCTTTCTGGCATGATGTCAAAATTGTAATATAATCTGGCTTGACAGATGTTTTTGCTTTATTGAATTATTTTTTTCTGGATGCTTAATATCAGTTTAAATTACCCCTTCATATACAGATGAAGTAAGTACACATTTGGTGCTTGACAAAAGCACAAACAGAACCAACAATGCTCAGCTAGCCATTTTCATCTGGGTATTAATGACCAATTCGAAGTGACAGAAGAGTTGCAGAGTTTGTGTTCAATGGACGACTTACTAAATGAATTAATAGAAACTGCTGTTTGCATTTTTTTTAAGCGTGATGAATATATGTTGGAATGTATGGAAATAGAAAAGTAATTTTTCAGAAATATTGTGCTTTCCTGTGTTACTTGAGCATTATAGAGGCCCACCAATGAGATCATAATACCAGCAACGGCCCCAGGCCAATTAGAGTTTGAGACCTCTGATGATAACGTGTTGATCCAATGGTACTAACGACGCGCTGTTACCTTAAATGAGTTATGGATTTCTCTGAGTTTACTAATTGTTGGAAACGTTTGGGATTATGTAAGTACACAAGTCAACCATTTAACATATGCCAGGAAATTCAGGAAATGCGGGAAATTCTCACCTGTAACGATAAAGGCACATTTTCAAGCGTGAGAATGAAATCAGTTCCAGTTCAATAAAGCATCTGTTGATGCGTATTCCTGCTTTACATCTCTGAATCTGTTTTTAAAACTCTTTCCATGTTCCACCAAACAGACACATTCACTGGGATAATAGGCTCCATGTCCAAACTCCCTCTCCTCCCACTCCCCCCCCTTGCTTGCGAGCCATGCTGTGATGTCATCACTCACAGGAACTTCCTTATAAAGTTCGTCAGGGAGGAGGGAAAAAAAAGTTAGCCGGGGAGGGAGATAAGCAGAGGCAGCAGCTCTGATGAGAGTTTGAGATGGCAGATGAAAGAACTCGAGTCAAAAAGGATATCCTTCCCAGGAAAAATTACTCTGCCTTTTCTTTGGTTCTGCTTCATGACTCACACTGAGCTTTATCCACCACATCCAGCACCACCAACACCACCCTCTCCAAAAAATGACACCTACGGCTCGTATTCCTCTCAGCCGCACTTGGAGCAGAAAGGAATTTCCCTTTGTGGCTCACACTCCAACACAATGGTACACTTATGGAGTGACGCTTCAGCCTCTCAGCTTATTACTACGAATCCTTCGCCAACAGGAAGGGTGGAGTTTAGTTGGAAACAAGGCAAAAAAAACCTGTATCATCAGTGTAAATGATTTATTCACTATGGAGGTCACAGCATTGATTGCCTCAGCCTGCTGAGGTAATTAAATTACGTGCATATTTAGCCTGCGTCTAAAGTCCACACTGATATAAACACAGCAGCAAAGGGTTCAGTGTGGTATAAGGTGACGTCAAGCCTGCTGGTCTGAACAAGATTCCAGTGAATAGGTGTTAAACTTTTCGCTCTATTTACATTTTTCTACAGTTTGAACCTCGGTTTACTGGGTGTTACTTTCTAAAAATGAAAGCATTTTTTTGGCTTGCAAATTCTGCAATTTTCTAACTTTAGACATAAGAACTGCAGCTGCTGTTGACATCTGTAAAAAGCAGCTTTAAGAGTCAGAGTCCAGAGTGATGGGAACATTTTTTTAGGGAAAGACTGGCAGTTGACAGTTGTTTTATACAAACCCATTATTAAGTATAATATGGGTTGGGCAGGTTGTGTGCAAGACATGTAAATAAAAGAAAACCATCAAATGATCATCATCATATGGATATACAATAATCTTAAATAATGAGTTGCTATTATGAGTTCCAGGTTTCTCCAGAGCTTTTAGCCATATCCCATGGCCGTCATCAACAGATGGAGTTTGCTCAGTTGTCATGGAGCTGTTATAGTTGGTCATAGCAGGTGGTCGGATATGGGGTTCACAACCTCTCTCTTCTGTTCAAGGATTCTCTGGCGTCTTCCATCAAACTCCATCTGAAGATGAAAGTCATACAATGTGGCTTCCAACAACCAAGCAGACTTTGTCATTATAATTTTATCTTTTTTCCAACAGCAAGAATGAACCTTCAAGCTCAAAATACTGCAGTTTTTGTTTTAAATGCATACTATGTGGGATTTATCTAAAAAACAAGATATAGACTCACTTACAACCCACTAGAAGTGTTTGTGGTATCTGTACCTGCAAAGACTCTGCCCTCTGTCTGTATTTTCTCATTATTTTACTGTGGTTGGGACACTTTACCAGCCTAAAGCGTTGGTATTTGACAACCTGGAAATGAGACTCAACGACTCAACAATCAACTTTCTTTCTGGTACGCTTAGAAACAGTTACTAACAAATCCTGCATATTCTACCTTTAACTGTTATTTCTGTATTGCACCATGAAGCTACCTCTAGCAGCCAGTTAGCTTAGCTTAGCACAAAGACTGCAGGTAGGAGGAAAACGTTGCAGTGTTACAAGGGCCTTATGTGTCGAACTATTTCTTGGCTGGATGCAGTGATTTCTTGGAGTCTCCGCTAGTTGCCTGGCAACCTCACAGGGACGACAAGGCTCTGTGAGGTTGCCAGGCAGATAACCTCCATAACACCGCTGCCTAACATACAGCGAATCAGCAAATTTGAATGTGAAAAATTGTCCTCATATAATATGAGCGATATTGCAGTGGTCTCAGCCATTTTCCTTCCAAACTTCGCCTGTTTGAGGATATCCCTACAAAAGTGGTGCTGTGGAACGTGTAAAATGTGCCACTTTTCAATCTTGTAAATCTCTTGTTGTCCATGTTGACAGTTAACTCGAGGAAAAACTGAAATGTCAAGGATGTCAGTGTCAATTTTGGCTGCTCAAAATAGGTAAGAATTCAAGCAAGCACATAAAACTGCACAAAAATAGGATGGTCCAGGACGAGCGTTATTTCAAACAGGCAACATATTTCTTATCTTGTTCGTATATATGGAGCGGGTTAGGACATCTTCAATAGCAAAAACATTCACAATCTGGTGTCCACTCGTTAGCTCATTCACATTCATTACATCATTCACACACGCTGGATTTTGTACTTACTAAATAAATTAGATATAACAGCGGCATGAATTTTGTTACCTTTGGACAGATCCAGCTGTTTCCAGTCTTTACGCTAAGCTAAGCTAACTGGCTGATAGTTACTAGTTTTATATTCATCATACAGACACAAGAGAACAGACATAAGACAACAAAATAAGATATAATGAGTTAATTATAGAGGTTGCATGAATTTTGTTACCTTCAGACAGAGCCAGGCTAACTGTTTCCCCTTGTCTCCAGTCTTTATGCTAAGCTATGCTAACCAGCTGCTGGCTGGAGCTTCATACAGACATGAGAGAGGTACTGATTGATTGATTGATTGATTGATTGATTGATTGATTGATTGATTGATTGATTGATTGATTGTGTTTGGATCAAGTCAGGAATTATATCTCAAAACCATGGCAAATAAAGTTAATAAAGTTAAAACTATCCGCATGGCTGGGAAAGTTGTTGTTGTCATATATTTGTTCATTGTAAAACAATTAACTTAGGCCTAGCTCTACAAAGGAGCCAAATAAGTAACTTACAATGTTGAGTATAGAGTGTGTCAATCAATCCATAATTGTTCACATAGAAATTCAACAGTAGCCCACACACTGTTCATTTCAACATTACTGTGTCCTGCCCCCACGGTTCACACTGCAGATGAGCTGAGTGCGTCCAGTCGGTGCAGCTGTGAGCACCACAGCCGAGGCTCAGGCTGACACATCACAGTGTATTACTGCTGGATCGTGGTTTTGTCTGGCAGACCCACACACACTTGGCTCCTGCCGTGGAAACAAAACACAAATCCCCAGGCAACGGGCTGTCATCTCTCACTACAATGTAAATACGACCATATTAAAGCACTTCTACTTGTTAGAGCCATACCAAACTCCTGAGAATCCTCCAGCTGCTTCAGCTATTAATCACTTCCTGTATTGGTACAAAGACTTCTGGGAAATGGAGGGATCTTAGGGTAAATTGCCTCACACAGGTATTTTCTATTTCGGAGAGCATTATAATCAAAAGCAGCAATAACGAGTCATCATTGCATCACTCCTCGACATTGTTATGTTGAGTGGTTCGAGTGCAGCCACAGCCTGCTGTTAGTAATGGGTGGAGCGAGCCAGTCCGCCTCCTTGATGATGACAGGGTGTGTTTAGTCTCCACGACCCGAGGATCACTTTAGACACAGACCGGGGGAGTTATTGGCGAGCTCATCCTATGACTGAGCCTGAATCAAAGTCATGTTAGTAATTATGAAGCCTGGTTATTAGTATGGCCCACATTAATTCTTTTTTGGGGAAGTAGTAAAAAAGAATGGGAAAATACCGTAGAATACATTCACAGTCACACTTAATCAGATACACAGACACCCACACACAAACACGTTCATTTGTGTCTGGTGTTTGGGGAGAAGCTGTGAAAACGACAGCTGTGGTGTGATGGAGAGGGTCACGCTGGTTCGACTTTCTCCAGCCGCTGGTTCACAGCCAACTCTGCTCACAGGCTGCACTGCTGGAGCTCTACAGGATTGACTGACACAGATGGAAAACGGCTCTTAATATGCCTTGTTTCCGGCCTCACAACTAATATTCAGTGAACAGAACATCAGCTATCTCTTTCCTACATTTCGTTTTCCATAACCTGAGGTCCTCAGCCAAGGCTCTCTGAGCCATTTCAAAATCCTGCTGAGGTCCAAAGGTGACCGGGCCTTTTTCTGTTAGAGACCCCACTCTTTGGAACAACCTTCCTGAGGAGGTCTCCTTATGCTCTCAAGAATCTCTTTAAAAAACACATTTTAATGACTGCTCTTTTACACGAATCAGTTCTTAAAGCTGTAATATGTAACATTTCTGCATTACAATATCTGAAAATGCCAGACATATGTTACATATTTTGTTGAGCTGTGTACTTACATTATCTAAAATGTCCAACGATCTTCAAACACAGAGAAATATGTAACTGATTCAAGGTAACGGTGCATTTCCTGCAAGCCTTTGCTAGCTAGTCACTATAACTTCCGGGAAAACACAGCATACAATGAATGTGTCACAGAGTGAGGAAGGAAGTCGGCAAATATGACTAAACATAACATGAATAAAAGTTTAATTCATTAGATTTTCATCAGCCATGGTGGTTCTCTAAAAGCAAAGAAAACAACTCCTATGATTCTGTGCTACTGTAAGATGTCACCAAACTATGTTTTTTGTGATTGTTTTAACAAGAGAGAGACACTTAGTGGCAGAACTTGCATACTGTGCATTTAAATCTCTTTCAAAGACTTATTTTCATAAGTGCACTGCACACTGAATTTATCCATTAGGTCATTAATTAAAGCCTCGTTTTTATACAAATGATCTCTTATTATAGATTGTTTATTTTAATCATTTTATATTGTTTATTTTTGTCACATAGCTACTTTTATTTAATATAGAACGACCAGATGGCCCCCTTTTTTACTAACTTAGTACGTTACATCCTCCATTTTTGGTGGCCTGTAATCCTTGAGAATGTAATCTAATTACACATTTTTCAAATGTAATCTGGGCTGATTAAAGTTACTTAATTTTTTAGAAGTAAAGGCTAATGCACACCTTCAGTTTCTTGTAGACAGGTGTATAGGAAGAAAATACATGTGCAAGAGAAGGCAGAACACTCACACTGTCCTTTACTACTCAGACCTTTTTACGTGATGGTCTAAGAACTGAAACTCTGCAATCTGTAAATAAAGTTATATGCCAGTAAAGGACAGTGTGTGGGGGGTCCTAGGTAGTTATTTTTTGTACTCATTACAATGACGTAATCCTGATTATATGTTATCAATTACTACCCAACCTTGACCAACAGTTACCATGGTCAAAATACATGAAACCAGAATTGCCCCTCTTTTTTATTTCAACATTGGATATTTTAATAATATACTGACTGTGAGACTGGAAATGTTCCCAGTTTTCATTTCAGAAATCTGGTCATCTTAGCGTAATACTGTATAACTTCTGTTCTTAAATTATTGTTATCTCTGTTTGTCTACCATTTTTATTTTGTCTAGTGAAACACTTTGTAACTTTATTTTTAAAAGTGCTATAAAAATAAAGTTTATTATTATTATTATTACATTTTCATTTTCTGTTCTGGCTACATTTTTTTTTATCCTAAAGGGTCTCATGAAGAAATACATCACCAGCTTCCCGCTATGTAATGCCTGTATTGTATTTCAAACGGCCAAAACAGGAGTTTCTGGCATTTGGCCGATGAGTATCCCAGGTTTCCGGTGCTCCTCATGTCAGTCTGTAGAGGAGAGCGTTTCAGCTTCAGCTAATGTAGCAATCTATTAATCTTAAGTAAAAGGTGATTGCTGGGGGAGTTTGTTCTTCCCCTGATTTCCTGGTCCGGCCTGACTCATGGGGGATATTGGAAACACAGCTCACAGTAGGACCCAAGGCCCCTGGCTCTGCTGATAAAGATTTCAGATGTTTTGTCCACTGAGGAGATCAGCAGGCCTGCCATCAAAGGGGGGCACTTCTGATGGAGTGAGGTATAAATCAGTAGCCACAGGGTTATAAAAGCATTGCTCTCTAAGCACACCAGGAGGACAGAAAAACACATGTGTAATGAAGGATGCACGCCACAGATGAGCTACTGTCAGTGAGCTGAACAAGTCCTGTTTCCCCGTTTGTGTGTGTATGAATGAGTGCATGTGGCAGGGCCCGATGACAGCGACTGAGTCATTCAGGGCAGAGTATGTGCTTTGTCAGTGTGCCTTTTGTTCCATTCACACATGGATTTAGGGCCCCTGATGAAGTCAGCCAGACTACCTGATCTGGCGCTGGGCAGCAGCCACATTAATTCTTCACAACAGAAATGCTCTGGATCACTGCGCACACAAGTCTCTTAACGAGCGACTCGCCGGGTTCAGGAGAATGCAGATGAGGTCCAGCTCCCATTTTCCATCCCCTCCATGCAGGTTGGCTGTGCAGGCGCATATGTTTGGGGCAAAATGTGGCCCTCCGGGGAGAGAAACGTGCGTGGGTGGAAATGCAGTCCTGTCCTCAACTCAATCATAAGGGTACGAGGAGGACTGTAATGGCCTTGAGGCTACATGCTGAAAACTAAGCCAGATGAATAAGCCACATCTACTCTGCACCACAACATCATTTGTGCCTTTTCTCAAGAGTTAATGAGAAGTCACACAAACCAATGGTATTATAATGGAGAACACTGACTTCTGGACAGACAGAGCTTCATAAATGTGTTTTTTAAAGGTATTCATGCATAGTATACAAAAATAATCCTTTTAATACTTTAACAGTTTCATTTAGGGTGAGGGTTAGTTTAAAGTATTTGAAGTGGAGGTAATTATCCATAGTCAGCGTATTTCCTATGAAGATGGTGGTAGCCTGGAGAAGCACAGAGGAGTAAAATATCATCTTCTCCAAAGCCACCAGACTCTTTTGGCAAAAACAATAATTTTACCTTGCAGAACACAGGAGTTGCTGGTCTTCTACTGCCTCGATCAATTAGTTTGTTTGAGTTACTGTGTGACTTTGGTGAATCCAAACTAAAGGGGCCTTCACATCAGGGACCTGGATCCAGGTACTCTTGACTCCAGAGTCTAGTTTGTTTGATTGGAATGAACAGTGTGTACCGTACCCGGGAATGATCTATTGATCTGTACCTGGGTACAGGACAGTTCATGTGTACTCAGGTACAGTCTGAATCAGGTATGAAAGCTAACCATAGCAAAACAACAAAGTGGACTGCTTTTGGGATCTTGCCATTGGCAGGCTTTACTTCACCATAGCAACAACAAATGGTGTGTGCATGATGCAAGTGTACCTGTGTACAGAACAACATTACTCATGTCAAAGCTGACCGGTAGGGGAGTGGAGAGGACAACTGTACTCAGGCATGGTCAGAGCAATCGTACCTAATGTGAAAACACCCTAAAACACGAATGAGAACATTCACGGACACCCTAAAACACTGAAGTCACACAATAACACAAACAAAATAACTGATCACGGAAGCAGAAGACACAGACTATGGATAAGTACACAACTCCTGTGTTGTTTGAGGTAACTGATTTTGCCAAAGGAGTCTGGTGGCTTTGGAGCGAGCGATATTTGGCTAATATAACGGCGGCTTCCCATCAAAAAAGGCTGTCTGATGGCAAGACAAAGCAGTGAAAATACTCTAAATATAGCACCTATTTAAACTAATATTGATTTTTAAAATATGTTTTGCTGCTGAGCCTGTCCACAACAGTACATTAGCTTCCACCACCAGGACTCCTGTTGCTTTCTCAAAGTTGGGGCTTATCGACTATCATCTACTATAGGTAATACACAGAATATGGATAAATATCTCATACACCTCCACTTCATTCGCTTTAAGACTAAATGCTGCTTTAATGCTAAAAACTAGCATGCAATTAATACTAACAACTAAAATAAGAGTAAAAAATAAAAATGAGAAAAGAATAAATATAGAGCATAAAAGTATATGAAACATAAGTATTGGCTCAGTATTTAGGTGGGTACATGTCACAATTCTAAGGCAAACGACACATCTGTGTACTCACTAGGGTGCAAATATATAAATGTTAAAAGTGATAAATGAGTGGAGAAAGATAACAAATGTAGATGCTTCAAGAGACAGAGCAGAGGTTCAATAAAAGATACAAAGAAAATGAACATGATGACAAAATTGCAGTTAAGCTATGGCCTTTAACAAACAACAGATCTGAACTCAGCTGAAAACTTTTCATTTTTCATTTATCAACTTTTTGGAGCCATCGTGCTCAAACCTCTTGTAGAGCCACACAGGCTTGTTGTACCTATTACAAGGACTATTGAAACTGTTGTGGAGGGTCACAATGACCAAGACATGTTGGTAATTCTTTCTATTTGTTATCCTTCTCAATATTTACATCTTCATGTGTGCTCCTAAAACTATGAAAAACGATGGAAAGCAGCTTATTTTACACCGCAGAGACAAAACAGATGGCAAAATTGAGGCTTGAAAGGAGCCACCTTCATGGCTTTGTAAAAGTAGCGCTGGGTGGAAACAACGCTCACAGTCAAGTTTAAATAAGGACTGTAATTATCTTGGAGCTGAAAGATTATTCTCAGCTCTGCAGAAAAATAATGGGTTATCACAGCCGTGCACCCTATTTTTAAATTGTGTAACAAGTTAAGCTGACTTCTTGGGTACAAAAGCGTCATTCTGATTTATCTTCTCAAACATGGGTCATACTCTAAGTATACTGTACATCCAGTGAACTAACAGTTTGAAAAATAGTAAGGTCACTAAGATGGGCAGCTTCTGTTTGAAGAGGCGATGAAACGTAGAATTAACAGTTGTTATGCCTCGTAAATCCAACCAAACTCTCAGTTTATCCTTCTTTCTGCCTTCCGGCGAAGCCTGCAGACACTGTCCTCCACAAACTGCTGCGGTCCCTGGCAGGAAGTAAATCAGCCGGGGAGCCGCCCCAGACCAAACACTACAAGGGCCTCTGGAGCCCGAAGGCGTGTGGGAGGTGTGGGCTCCAAGCTCACAGGGCACAATGTGCTTGTTACTTCTCTGTGAAGTAAAAAAACAGACTGTATACACAGATGTGTACATAAACTCATATTGACTCATAAATAAAATGTGTCCACACATAGACGCCTGCACATACTTGAGTTTAGTCAGTCAAACTTAATCCTAAGTCAAACATTTGAGATATTTTCCACACTCCAAATAACACTTAGAGAGCAGTAGTCTATACTTAACACCCCCCACCCACAAATCTCCCTCTAAAAACTGTATTTAGCCTACTGTAAAGCTTCTGACATAATTACTCCATCATTTGGGAGCCTTCGCTGAATCCCCTTCACTGGAACTCGCTCTGTGATGCCCACGACACAGGGAAACAGTGTCATTTTACACTTCTCTCAGAGATATCACACTCACATACATGTCCCTCTGACCTCACACTGCCTTTGTTGAAGGACTGGCTTTAAATAGGGGCTCATGTTGAAGTGGCGAGGACACACTGTGACACTCTGCTTGTTTCAAAGAGCTGTTTACATTATCTCTCATGAGCCCCAGCAGACCCCAAACGCATCCGTCTTCAGGAGATGTTTTCAAAAGAATAAAGTTATGAACAAATTCACTGATTCTGCAAAAGAAAAGAAAATAATGACCTGTTGAGTATACTCATAAAATAGAGGATGCTTCCTCAAGGGCTGAGGTTCTACCCAGACCCATTTGCTGCTGAAGAACCCTTTCTTGAAGAAACGGTTTGTCCAGTGTTCTACATAAGAGTCCAGGTTCCATTAAGAACCATTTTCATCCAAAGAACGTCTTTTAGAAGACTTGCTCAAGAATTGTTGAAATCCTTTTGACAAAGGTTTGTTAAGGGATATTTTTACTATACTATAAAAGGGTTCTTAGTAGAACCCTCTGGGTAGGTTATACATAAAACCACCTCAGTGTGGTCTAGAAAAAAACCCTTGGAGTACGTAAAGATCCTTGATAAAACCCCCTTGTGTGCGTTCTAGATAAAAACCTTGATACATAAAAGGGTTCTTGGTAGAACCCCCTGGATAGGTTCTTGTGAACACCCTTAGAAGGTGGAAAGGTTCTGGATAGAACCCCCAGAAAGGGCTCCGGGTGGAACCATTCTAGAACCTTTCAAGAGACGTTCTTGGTGAAACCTTTCACGCATCATTTGAGGTTTAACCCTTTATGTTGGGTTCTTGGGTCAAACTCTTGTAACATAAAAAGGTTCTCGGTAGAGCCCCCTGGATTGGTTCTTGTTAGTTCTGTGTGAAACCTTTCACAGATGGTTATACAGTGGGTGTGACCACATATACTAAAAGGTTTACAAGTGGAACCTTTCTAAAAGGTTCTACCAGGAACCAAAACATACTCTCTTATGAGGGCAAGCTGAACCCTTTATGGATGCAGTTAGCACCTTGATTTCAGTGTGTTTAGTACTTTCTCTGAAGAGAAAGTATTGTGAAAATATCCTCAGCTCATGTAGAGTTTCCACTCTGAGTTTTCAGGGAGATCGAACATATTAAACATCAGACTATTAAGCCCTTAAGCATGTCTTTCTCTGACTAACTACGGCCCGATAATTAGCCTTGCCTAATTAAAACGCTGCCATAATACCCTGGAATAACTCTGCACAGAATACACTTGAGCACAAAGCTTCAGATTAAAGCGTGGGTAATTTTCCATGAGCATGTGTGTCCGTGACGTCTGAGACATCAGTATCTGTGTCCTTCATTTGTAGGCGACAATAGCTGCCCGTCCAATTACCAAGCATGTTTCCTTGACAAGGATAAGCTCGCCTATCCTGACTACCAATGATAGCCTCGGCTCATCTGTTCCACACTTCATCATTTAATCATATCCATTTCCGTAACTCTTATCTGCTTACAGGATGAGGAGACCGGAGGAAGACGAGCCTAATGTTTACATTAGCCAAACCACAGATTGAGCCTCTCAGGCCACCATTGTGTTGAGAGAGAGGACACAGAGTGGCAGACAGACTAGACAGACGGGGAGGTGGCTTGTCTCTGAATGTTTACTCAGATAAGACTTCAAACTGAAAGTAAGCATCTTAAAATGCAGCAGAAGTCAAACAGGGAACAAGATGGCAGTGTCAGTCACATTGAAGTGTTTAAAGGGATAGTTTGGATTATTTGAAGCAGGGTTGTATGAGGTACTCATTGATAGTCAGTGTATTACCTACAGTAGATGACAGTCAATACGTCCCCAGTTTGGAGAAGCTACAGGAGCAACAAACTTTATTTTAGCCAACTAAAAAAAGGTTCACCTCAAAAAATCAGTGTCAGCACTATATCTAAAATATTTTCATAACTTTACCTCACTGTAAGACAGCCTTTTGTGATGGGAAACCACCATTATATAAGTTAAACACCCCTCTCTCTTTAAAGCAACCAGACTCCATCGGCTAAAACTGTAATAGTTTGTGTTTATTCCATGAGTGAGAGTGTTCTGATTCACTAAAGTTACACAATAATACAAACTAACTGAAACCCTATTGAACACATACACTGCAACTCAACAATTATCCACTCACTACCCACAGCAGCTGCATGTATGATTACAAATGTCTGCATTTTTTGGCCTTGACTTAACCCTGCAAGCTCTGTAGTCATAAGTCCAGGTCAGTGTCTGGAGTGAGCAAGGGGGCGCTTTTATGAGGCTGCACATGCATCTGCTCACCTGTATTGTTTTGTTTTCAAATAGACTTTTTGCCAGTCCACACAATAATATCTAATATTTTTTAGCTCATGTTTTAATCCCTGTCTTCATAATCTGTGATGTGAAAACATCAGATTATAGTCAGTAAAGCAAAAGCGTGTGTCCTGCAAATCACAGCGCACCATGAGTGTCTCTCCTGCAGGCAGGCGGACTTGAATCAGCTGATGTCTATCAGCCTTCTCCTCTTCCATCACAGTTTGCTCATTTCAAGACTTGGTTTATATTGATATAAAAGCACAATTCTGGCATCCTGCTCAGACAATCTGCTGCATGTGTGAAAGGGCACATTCAAATGATGTCCTCACCTGATTCTCAGGGTATAATTCAGAGCGCATATGTGGAAATGGCTTAACAGATCCAGGCAGCGGTAGACTAGCAACTCCAGTGTTTTGCAAGGTAGAAGTTCTGTTATTTTAAAAGGTGTGGTTGAGAGAGAGAGAGAGAGAGCTAATTTTGGCTTATATAACAGCAGTTTCCAAACAGAAACATCTGTCTGATGACAACGTAAAGCAGTGAAAATATTCTAAATATAATATATATCTACTGTAGGTAATACACTGACTATCAGTAAGTACATCATTCGACCCCTCTTCAAAAAATCCGAACCATCCCTTTAACTTCACCAAAAAACAATGATATATGGTAAAAGTAATTACACCTACATGGCCATGATAGATGATGAAGATGGTAAAGAAAGTTAAACAGATAGCTGATATGCATAAAGTTTTAAACAGATGTTTGGCACATAAACACTGTGGAATATTCCAGACTGCTGATGTTTATATAAAACAAGATGCTGAGTGCTTTGAGCTTATCCTGCATAGCTGCAATGTTTTTTGAAGTGAGCTCGCAAAGTGTTCCCACCAGGACCCACTAATTAAGTTCATGCTCATTAAAGTGCTGAAAGTAGCTCCTTTGAAATACTGTCTGGAATGCTGCAAACACCAAACAAATCCCTATGAAATTTTTCAGTCTGAAGTCAGATTAAGAACAAACAATTAACAATCATTCTCTGCATGGGGAGAAAGCATGATAAAATTCAGCATGTAAAGGTGTTTTTACATTAAAGCCTATTGTAGCTCTGCAAAATGTTTATTATTTGTGCTGGAGAGGGGAAGCAGGGAGGCTCTAACACGTTCTCCCAAACTGTGCCCAAGTAGTGGACGCATACCAAACTCAAGCCAGATAAGATTGTACGTCATTGAAAGGGGTCCAAAACACCCAGCTCTTCCCCTCCCCTCTTCTAACAGCTCCTTTCAGGGATATCTCTACTTGGCGCTCTATCAGGACAGGAAGCACCCAGCCGAGAGAGACAACAACAGCTCTGCTTCCTCTGGCTCTTCCCTGCCCTGGGAAGCTGGGCTAATAGGAGGTAGATAAAGCATCTTGGAAACTGCTGAAATGTGTTGATTTTGTGTTTATGAGCGCTTGCATGCATGTACAGTATGTCCACATGCACTTGTGTCATTGCAAGCGTAAGAGTGGGATGAATAACGTCAGCCAGCGCAGGATGAACAGCAGAGCTCAAGCAGCACTGGGAGTATGTCAGCATGTTGTTGGCGCTCTGTGTGAGGAGAAGCAGACATGACCCGAGATGTGTTTTCATAGTCCCCGGTTGCCTGTTACTCAGAACAACAGCAGACACACAGAGGACAGATGGATTTTGCGATGGGAAAGACTTAAGTCTGATGGACGTGCTGGCCTGCACCGAACACCTTACTTGTACAAGAGCTTAAACACCACTCCCTGCTGTCTGCTGGCCTTTTGTGTTTGCATGGGCACGTGTCCACGTGACGTAATGCAGATCCCTCGTGTGACATGGCAATCAGAGCTGTGTCATGTTGTTCCAGCTAAAGCCAGTGTAGTATTGATAGTGATATTTACACCTTTGGTCAAATCATGAGCAGGAAGTGGAGAGGAATTTCTGTGGATAAACATTCATCACCTAAATCAGCCCGATGATTCATATGGAAAGAAGGAGCTAGTAAGGAAGAGAGTGAGGGAGTTTGAGAGAGATGGGTCAGGGAGTAGTCACAGGAGTGAAGCCACCCACACTTACCACAAAGGCTTGAGTCATGCGGTTTGGTTGGCACACGGCTGTGGGACAGGGACATTACACTGGGTCTCCTCTCCAGGATGTGCTGCTGCTGCTGCCGGCCCTCTGAGCCAGCAGAGCGCAATGTCCAAGTCACTGACAACAGCTTTCACGACTGGAGCCACAGTGACTGGTGGATGATTATAGAAGACACACGATTATCTAAATCATGACATACGACCCTGCAGAGAGCACACTGTCAGAGCTGGTAGTCATGCACGTCGTCATGAGTGTCACTCATGAGGGTGAGGGTGTGTAGCATGCTTTAACAGTGAATAACTGAACTCTGCAATACTTTTTGATTCACTTTGTCTGTTTGTTCAATTTCCATTTGTTCCATTTTCCACATTTAATATGATGTAAGATTTTGTATTTTGAGACTTGGTGCTCCTAGTTTCAGAGTACAGTTCACTTATACATCACCATCATAAATATAGACATGCTGTACAAGTTAGTGATGTACAGACCGTAGCTACAACTGCGGGCACTGGGGTTAATCTAAGGATCGATGGTGTCAGGTCATAAAAATGGGCTGCGTCTAAGAAACACAGTTAAGGATCTCCCCAGTAAGGGAGACGCTGTGTGTGCATTTACACACGAGGCACAGCAGTGCAGCTTCGTTGATTATTTCATTCTGTTTCCTCTGGAGTTTCCTCTGTCCTGTCAAGTTTATAACTACAGCTTTTAGTTTTTAAAGAAATCCAGTGGACTGGTAGAGATGTGGGTGGTGGTCTCATCAGAGAAAGTAATATGTTCGAGTGTGTGGTGGATGGACAATTTATGTGTACATGCAAATTTAGATCAACTAATACACACTAATCCGTGCATCACTGGTATATGTGCTGTTATTCTAAAGGACCAATGTGTAGGATTTAGTGACATCTAGTGGTGAGCTCACAAACACAGTGTGTCACTCTCCTCTTCCAAATGTGTAGAACCTACAGTGGTTGCAAAACTTGTGTGTTTGGTTTTTCCATTCTGGTGATGGTTCTAGTAGTTCACCAGGGTGGACTCCATGGAAGAGGACCTGTGCTGTCTATAGATAAATAGCTCATTCTAAGGTAACAAAAACGAAGATTAATATTTTCAGGTGATATACATTAATGCAAACATACTTAAGAATATCATATTCCATTTCTGCCATATTCTGCCAATAAATTTCTGTAAACCTTATACACTGGACCATTAAGTTAGAATAATTATATTATTGTAGCTATAAAAGACCATTTGTTATGTAAAAAAAATGACATGTTTTGTACTGTGTTTTGACAGTAGTAACATACACTGTTGACAACACACCGATTGGCACATTGTGTGCTTATTGTTGCTCTTTTCCAGCAATCAGTTGTATTCATGTTGAATTACTGGTCTTATTCAATTTTGGGTGGTGGAAAAGAAATCAAATATCATTTTCCTTCACATGCCAAAGTACAACATCAGAGACAACTTAAGGAAACTGATGGTGGAATCTTCTCTCTAAGTGTATTTATTGTGCTTGTCCTCAGTTAGCTATCAACATGAGTGGTTATGATCATATGTAACACCTGATGTTTTGTTAGTTTTAGCACCTGGCCTCTATTTCCTGTTTTCATCTCACTGTGTCCCTGGTCACCGTGTGTACACTGTGTTTCCTTCCAGCGTGTATAGCTGAGCTGATAAAACCCTCCCTCCTATGGACACTCAGATAAGAGCCTGTGATTACGACAGGTAGAATAGTTGGTGTGCACTCTTACCGGGACACAACACAAATGTGGTGTGCATAAATCTGTTCTTTCCAGCTCTCACAGGGCTTAAGGGTGTTTCCTGATTGTATATGTTGAAATCAACTTGGCCTACTGAAGCCACACAGTGACACACAATGTAAAAACTTTCCTGGAGTGCGGGCTATGTGTCTGTGTGCGTGTGTGTGTGTTTGTGTGTGATGTGATTACTCAACAGACCAGGGGCCAAGTTGTGTTTGTCACCACTATATTGAATTAAGGGCAGGTACCAGCTCCAGCGTTAGTCAGCCCGACCAGATGCCGGAAACTAGAGACAGATGAACAGCTGGACAAGAGCCGAATAGCACTGGAGGTTTAGAAGTATGCTTTGAATTTATTAAAGGGACAATTCACCCCAAAATCAAAAATACACATATTTGCTCTGGCCTGTAGAGCTATTTATTAATCTATGATGTCTGTCCTCTCTCAAATATTATGGACGTAGATGGCACTCAGCAATGTCTTTTTCCAGAAATCATCACCTGCTTACTCCAACCAGTCATTCCAAACAATCCACGGACTTTGTGAGCAGTTTCATGGAGGAACTATTTTCTTTCTACCAAATTACATCCACCAATTGTATCGCTGCATAGTAGTAAGTGTGCATCTACTCATGAAAGAGATGCTCATGGTCGTGAAAGCATAGGATATATACATTAATGGTTGGTGGGTGTAGTGTGGTAGAAAATAACTGCTTACAACAAGGGCTGTGGATTATTTTGAGGAACTGGGTTATGATTTCTCGGAAGACATTTCTGTTGACTTTTCAGATGTATACTCAACAAAAATATGAACGCAACACTTTTGTTTTTGGTCCCATTTGAAATAAAAGATCTAAGACTTCTTTCATGGACACAAAAGGTTTATTTCTCTCAAATTAAATCCACGTTATCGAGCACTTTGCCAAGATAAACCATCCACAATGGCTATTTCACACAGGGCTGCAGATTTCCCAGCAGGGAAAATTCATGACTTCCCCTGCTCTGCCTCTGATTGGCTTATCTTGATATTCTTACCCTAACCCTAACCAATCACTCCTCATACCTAAACCCTCCCTACCCAAGCAATGAAGACAACAAGTACCAGCTAATCAGAGGCAGAGTAGGTCATGTCATGACTTTGCCCTCCTGGGTTAAAATGTTGTATCTGTCACCCTGTGTGAAATAGCCATAGTTCAGTGCCTGTGAATTCATTTTTTTCAAGATCAAACTGTACTTTTTAGCGTGGCCTTTTATTGTGATCAGTCCAAGTCACACCTGCAATAATCTCCATATGCCACACCTGTCAGGTGGATGGATTATCTTGGTATAGATAAGTACTTACTAACATGGATTTGAACAAATTTAGCTTTAAACACCAGAAGCCGAGTGTTATCTAGTTTCATTATAGTCAGGAGAAGGCAGACATCTCTACAGGCGATATCTCCGAAACTCTGCAACTCACACAAATACAATCTAGATCGATAAATAGCAGTACAAGGAAGAGAAATAATGTGTATTTTTGAATTTGGGGTGAACTTTCCCTTTAAATACCTGTGCAAAGTTACAAATACTGGCCTGATTAAACATATCACTGAATTAGATCTCAAAGTTATCATGACCTGTCATTGTTCGGTGCCACAGTGTTGCCAAAAGCCTGGGAAAAGTTAAACAATTCGGAGCCAGCTCATCCTAGAGTCAAATCAGCCCCTGGTTGGAAAGACCTCAGTAAGCCCCGCATCCAAGCATGCTGGCTTGTTGGAATAATGTTGTGGCAAACCCATGTGTTTACAGAGCTTCCCATTGTGGTAAACATGGATTAAAAAGAGTCTGACAGCTTTTAAACTCCCACCACCCACACTGTCTCATAAAGGCAGGACGCGGTTGGGTGTACAGCCTGAACTGGGTGCAGACCTTCTGTTCCCACTAACTGCATTTTGTGTCTAGTGTTTCATACACATACAGAACCCACACATTGTTTGTTTTACTTGTTGCCCTAGTGATAGTGGCATCTCTCAATAGTTGACCTGAATAGATGGCGCGGGGGTAGTGCTGGGCCGGGGACAGCTTAATTGGCTTTGCTTCCGCCAAACTTATGAGAATAGAAATGCATCAGACATACTGTAGTCCTCTATAATAAAAAAAGGTACATTATACTGGGTTTGTTTGCACACTAGCATTAAGTACACTGTGTCTTCTTGGTTGAGATACAATGTCACCTGCTGATATACACTTAGACTGGGTTCCACCAAGTAAGATTTAAGATTAGTTCTAATCGGAGTTTAGCAAAACTAGGTTTAAAATGATTAAGTCCAGATTTAAAATTGAACTCAGCTCTGTTGCACAACTAAAAACTAATTTCTGTTTAGTAAATCCAAGTTTATTGGAAATGGAGTTCACTCAATATGGAGAAAACAGCAAAATATTACACTGCATTACACTACACTCGCTAGCTAAAAAGTTAAAAAAAAATTTAAATTGTTAGCTAGTTAGCTAAAAAGTTCATAAAATGTTACATTGTTTGATAGCTAACTAAAATATTAACAAAACATTACATTGTTTTCTAGCTAGTTAAAAAGTTTTTAACAAATATTACATCGTTTGTCAGTTAAAACACTAACAAAACATTACATTGTTTGCGTTAGTCTAACTGTTTGCTATCTGGCTAAAACATTAACAAAACATTACATTGTTTGCGTTAGTCTAACTGTTTGCTATCTGGCTAAAACACTAACAAAACATTACATTGTTTGCTCACTGTACAAGACATTAGTTAGCCTCATTAGCCTGCTCTTTAAACAGGTCAATTAGTAACACACAGAAGAGATGCATTATAAAACACAACTGGGTCCAGTCTATACCACAACTTTCTTTGAAGAACTTATTTTGCTCAATCCATCTCAAAAAGGCATCCATTTTAAACGTTAAACCTCCTAAAGTTAATATTTATAAATTTATAAATGTATAAATTTGGGTAAATGTAAAATTGGTTTAAATGAAAAAGTTAAGTGAGGTTTAAAGAGAGGTTTAAATTTAATCCAACTTAATGATTTAATTAGGTTTATGAATTAATTCTTGTTGGTGCAACCCAGCCTCACAGAGCTGCTGTCCACAAAGCTTTGTCTCAAATAAAACCTTTCCAATACTTCAGTTCAAAATTAGACGGCCGCTTCCGGTGCTGAGTGTATGATTGGTAACTCTACCCAGGTTGGAGGCAGGCTGGAGTGTCTGTATGTGGCATTGGGAGTCTGTTTCTGGAGTGACAGTGATGGAAAGAGACCAAAACAGATTATCCTGGGCCAGATGGGGAGGGCTGGGGGCTGTACTGGGCTGTTTCTTTCTGGATCAACAGGCTGTTCCTCTCCTGCTCCGTTAGCTATTTGATAGGCAGAGGGATATATTACTGCAGACTGATTGCTTTACAACCCGTTGGCACCAGACCGTCTGCCTCAGGTATGATCTGCACCTGTGTGCTTGACAAGGCTGATAGGACGCAAACACACACTACACACAGCAGATCTGGAGACAGCGACCTGAGGCTTCAAAGCTGACTGTCTGCTGAGTCAGAGCAGTCAGAGACTTTATGAGTAAGTATGGGGAATCAGATGAGCCTCTGCAATACTGTCATTGGAACTGTGAACTTGATGCTACCGTGCTGACAATATGAACATAAATACTCTTTATGAAAGTATGAAAATTACAGAGCCTCCTTATAGTTTCTCACACTGTTCCATGCATTTAATAATGAATCATGTGTGCTGAGCAGAGTTGTCATAGTTTTCATATTTTTCATAATTTTTTAAATTTCATTTTAAATTTGTGTTTTCAATTCAGTTTAGTTTTAATCAGTTTCCAGAGTGAGTTTGCCCATTTCAGTTTAGTTTTCATTGTTTAAAAATATTTAGTTCTCATCAGGGGCAGATTTAGTCCCTTTGGGGCCTAAGATAAACACACGCATGGAGCCCTCCACATCCCCTGTTCTCCCTGTTTTTCCATCCTTGAATAAATAATAAGTCATAAAATTAAACTTTTATTTATGATGGAGTGCAGAGGAGTTTCATAGCATTAGGAAAGAAGAAGTCTGGTGGTATGACAGTGGATACTTCTGTATAGTAGCTTCACTTATTTTTTCAATAGGCTGCTCACCGAGCCATTCATTTTAAGTTGGCTAATAACCTTCAGAATCATTTGCAGAGATGCACAGTAAGATCATTGAAGAATGCAAGTTAGTACGGAGGCCCTGAGAAACTAACAAATTAAGTATTCTGATGCCATTTTAGCTTGTGGATTTTTAGAAAGACGCGATTAATTAGTGAAAAGTTAAAAAAACAAAAACAAAAAACAAGGCATTTTATTGGGCCCTTGGTAGCATACTGGCCTTTGTCTAATAACATGCCCCCCTCTGGTTTTAGTTCAGTTTTTCAGCATTAGTTTTAATATTCGTTTTTAGTATTATTAGTATTAGTCGCCTCAGTCACACAGACAACCCAGTTTCAACAAACATTATGCACCAAGGCCTCCTCATGCTTGTGCTGACAAATTTCCATATTTTTATTTTATTTTAGTTAGTTTTGTAAGTATACAATATTGTTTCAGTAAGTTTTCTGTTTTTCTAAAGTCTAGTTTTTATTTTTGTTTCAGATAACTAAAAGTGTTTTTCACAGGAGACTCGTTTTATTTCGCTCTCCCCATTTCTCCCTGGGATCACAGCTCTCCTGTTTTTCTTCTGATAAACTTCTGACAAAATTTCTCACCACTTTTCCTTTTCACCATCACAACCTGTATGACTCTGTATGGTGTGTATAAACCTCTCTATAAACCTAAAGTCTGCTGTTTCCACCTGGACAACACAGCTTCACCAAACCAGACTAATAAGAATTCCTTAAAGAAGGTTTTAAAGGAAAGTGACTCTAAAATCTGCTGCATCAGTTTTCCTTAAGTTCACATAAAAGAAAAAAAATCAAATGAATAAAAGAAGTAGACGCCAGTATTTATCATAAAAATGCTGTTACAGTGTACTTATTGTTTTCATTCTTTAAAAGTTGCCTCAATGTAGACTCTGAAACTCTGATTTTTTGTTGTTGTTTGTTTCTAATTCTTCCCTATTTTTGAGCTCTCAAGGTTGGCAAGTATTTGTTTTAGTTATTAGTTGAGATTTAGTTAACTATAATAACCATGGTGATAAACAAACTTTACAAAATAATGCAGGAAATACAAACAAGTTCAGACTTTTAGACTGGTGTAAAATTTTGGTCGTGTTATCAAGAAATCAAACTTCTTCTTCAAAGACAGACTCTTGCAGAGGGCTCAAATGTTTGTCAGATAATCGTGGGGCAACACTGAAGGTTTGTCATCTGTGACTGGTTGGACCTGATCTGTCACATGTATCTCTGTCCTCTCTCTGAGCACAGAGGGTGGGGTTTACCCCTGGCCTGTCTTTGCAGAAGAGTAAAAAAAATTACTCACACTTCATGTCTGTGTCCATAGAGTTGAGGATTTTCTATTCTGGTTTGAAAAACATAGTCTCCTCACTTTCATTAAGTAAATGGATAAAATAAAGTTTTATGATTAAGTATTTCAGTATAGTTTATTTAGTATAGCCATTTTCACAGAGCAAGGTCACAAAATTGTCAAAAATAAGTCCAGAAAAACAATCAGAAGAAACAAACAATATAACATAAGCAACAAACAGACCTTAAAAACAGATAATTAGAAATTAAACATGCAGATTGGGAAAGCTTATCTCTAAAACTATGACGTGGCCTATTAGTTTTTTTCATATCAACAGGCTTCTGAGAACCTAAGGCTGCCTTTTACTGCTATACTCTGATAATACACTTGTATGTAGTTTATAAAACGTGTCACATATATATTCCTAGCAGCTCAAGTACACTTTATCTTCACCATCTTTGATGCATGACTTGGATCCAGCATGCACTCACTGAAGTAAGAAAAAACAGGTCAGCATATTGTGCAACTATTTGGCAATGAGATCGTTGTGTGTCAGGTCATGCAAGTAAACATGTGCAGAAACATATGCAGAAATTGCATTTTGTAATCTGAGCGTGCATGCATGTGCACAGCCGATTCTGTGTCCACCTACATGTAAAGCGCTTTTCTTTTGCTTGAAATACCTCAAAATGTTTTACACAGAGATATTTTGCAGATTAAAGTGCAACTGAACGTGTCAAACTTGGCCTCTCTCCGTACTAAGCATGTATTTAAAGAAAAAGAAAAAAAAAAAAGTCAAACAGGAAAGTCAGGATTTATGAAAGCAGAAAAATGTGTGGCTGCAAGGTTTAACCCAGTGTTGTACAGGAGGAAACGTACGTACTGATCTTAAAGTAAGCACCCCCCTCTTTCATGTTACTTCTCGCCACCCACCGCCTCCTATCCTCTGGACAAGAGTACATATGTTTCCATCACCTGTGACTCTGCTGTGCTTATACATGTGCACCGCAGGTTCTCAGTGTGTCATATGGCCACAGTTTACAAACAGAGTCTGTCTCCCGTTACCGGACACCGCAGCTATTCTGGCCTCCTCTTCCGATGCACACCATCCTAGTGTCCGGTCTCCATGTGGAAGTCTGCAAGCCAAGGTCACCGGGTCACATTCCTCCAGCTCTTTGGCATTCTGCCCCAGGGTTCAAGTAGTGTGGAAGTGTGTGTGTGCGCCTGTGTGTTTGTGTGGTGTGTGTGCATGAGTTGTTTGTCTTTCATGCCACAAACTGCATTCTGCTAGAGGAGAGACACTGCGAGAGAGAGTTCTGTGCTGGTGACAGATAGAGGTGCACACACACACACACATACACACACACACACAGAGGCTGTATTTGAAATATAGAGCTTTAAAAGGGCATGTTATACAGGGCTGTGATTAATGTGGCTGTCCCCACACATACTTTCAACAGTACTGGTTGGCTGGGAGGTGAGCGCCATGAGAAACTGCTGTTTGCTCGGGGGTGGACAACGATCCTTCAGGATCAATTGCGGATGGACATATTTTAAAGTCGATCTGTTTGATTTAGACTCTGTGTACTTGACACTTGAGCACAGCAGCGGAAGTGAACAGAGTCAGTGCAGCACTAAAGTGTGAGAAATTCAACACAGTCTGGCAGCTAGAACATCCAGTCAGAGATCCACCAGAGGCAGAGACATAAGAAATAAACATGTTTTTTTTTTAATAGGCTATAATGTTTATAATGTACTATAAGGATTACTGTATAGTAAGTTTATCAAAATTAGTCATACTCTGATACTTTTTCAACACCACATGTATAAAGCAAAAAATATGTAACTTGTAGTATCAAAAGTAACAGAAAAAATGTGCTCATTCAAGACCTTACTTCATGATTGTCCTGCCTAAAATTTGGCTTGCAGCAAAACCAGACAGTGTTCAGTGACTTTTTTTTGTACCATCACTTAATGATTCTACTTTGTGCCTAGAAGTTAACAAGTAACATTTTCTATATATCAGTATTGTATTGAAGTTTAAAGATCTTGTATTGTGATATTTTGGTGTTTACTTTTAGAAATTATCATCAGATTATACAATCGGTATTAGTGAAAGTACAAATCTAATATAAACAAAATCCAAAGTAAAAGTGGCAGATTTATATTTAGATTTTAATATCAATATATTATCGTTAATTACTAATGCACCATTTCAGAAGCATTTTATGTGGAATTAGTGGAAGTGGAGATAAATAACCACCTTGCACACTGATGGGCAGTATTATCTCTAGAAATGCATCACAATTTACAGGCTTGTCACATGTTCTGTATGTTAAATCTTAATCTGTAAAGTTACTAGTAACAACAGCTGTTACATGTAGTGTGGCCTATATATTGAATTAATAGTGGCAAGGAAATGGAAATTTGGCAGATGAGGTGCATGATGCTGTGGCTGGTAGCTCCTTCAAATTTCACAGCTTTTTTTTTTTTTTTTTTTTTTTTTTTGCTTTGCTGCTCAAACTTGTATCACCTGTGAAAGAAGTACACTAGTTGGCACTGGAGCATGGTGTATGGATTAAAGAGCAGTGGACCTTGAGATGATCAACAATACAGTCGGCATCTTTGAACCACCCAGTCAGATCAGCCGCACGCACCGCCACAGACCACCCCAGGAGGCGAGGAGGCGAACAGGGATAAGAGCCATGCTAACCCAGCTTGGACTTCAGGCTGGCTCCTGGCTAATGTCCAGCCAGAAAAATTAAACCCGAAATGGGACTTGGGCTGGCCAACAACAAGAAATCAGACAGTTGTGCCAAATCTCACAGAGACGTGCTCCACAACATCTCTGATCAACCGTTGCACTTGACAGGCACACCGTGTTCCAAACCGACAGGATGCAACACGCAGGACTCCGGCAGGATGAGGAGAGGGGAGAGGACTCTGTATTGTTGATGGACAGTATGAACAGACAAACACAGAATGAATTATTTCAGAATTATTTTTCTGGTTGTATATGAATACATGTCTACATTGTTTTGTTTTATTTTATTATATATTTATCCTACTCTTTTCTAATTTTAATGATAATAAATTTCCTTGATACCTTTTAATACTCATTCAAGGTACTTGAGTAAGTTTGCGTCACACATTCCACCTCATTCATGCCAAATTACATGTAAAACTTCAACCAAATTTCTCCAACAGCAACAATTTAAGTGGATGCACACAAACACACGCACAGTATCAGAGATGAGCCTGTCCTCTGAACTGACATGTTTGTTTTGATAGCCCGGTGAAGGAGAGGAGGCCCAGGTAATCCTGGGATGACAGACACCCTGTTATGGTCTTGTCTTCTTCCCTGGCCAGCATCTGGGAAGGGAGGAGCCATCTGATGAGCCCGCAGAGGAACATACAGACACAGCAGATCTCTGTCTGTCTTGAGAGGGTGGGACGAGGGGCGTGGGAAGCCAAGACAAAGCCTTTCTCCTGCAACAACCGTGATTACATGACAACACCAGTCCATCACTATCATGAGACATGTCTGATTGCTACAGACAGACTAAATACAAACAGACCTGGAAGGGTTACTGTTGGATGACCAAATGATTTTAGGGCAAAGGGGGCATTTAAAAAAATCGGCAGGTTTTTAAGTTAAGGCTCATGAAGCCATGTCTTTGTATTTTTATATATGTTATTCTGTTATTCTCTATTCTACGTTTCAGTATGGCTGTTGTATAACCTCAGATTTTGTTTTATTTTGAACTTATCAATAAAAAAATAAAGATTTAAAGGCATGCTAGCAGCACCCATGAGAATGTAATGATTCATGCACACAAAAAAAAGAAAATCATTGCACGAATTAAAACTGCACAGACATAGTGCAATTAAATCTTTCCTTAATAGGGCAAAAATGTCAAGTGTGACCTTGTCTGGTGCCTGAGGGAAGGCCACCTAAATATACAGGGCATATCTTCTATACATATAGAAGCACAGTAGATCAACCAGCTGGACAAGTCTGTGGACATGTCCACGTGGTCACAACCAACACGGGATACACAGATATCCACACAGTGCCTGCACCCTCTGATGATGAAATATATGTGACATGGATCCCAGCAGACAACACTGACTGTTGCACTCGTCGACGCAAAAAGTCGGTACATAATACCGCTTCAGACTCAGCTTATCAGGCTCAGCTGTAGTCTAAGACTTGGTTTTATGCTTTGAGCTAAACATTAGCATGTTAGCATGATGTCACCCTTTAGCATGTTTTCCGTGTTGATGAAATATGTTAAATAGTGGTTAGCTAACATTTAACATGTTGTTATTTTGTGCTAACATTAGCATATTAGCTTGCTATGTTACCATTAATGAGGATGAGATTCCTTTGGTTTCAAAATCCTGACACGAACTGAAGTGTTGGACAAGTTGAAATTCTGAGCTGTTGGTGGTGTGAAACTAGAAATCATTCAGATTTATCCCCTGGGTACCTTAAAAGTCTGCATCATATTTAATTTTTCCATGACTTGTTGAGATATTTCACTGTGGACAAATGTTTGGACTGACAGACCAATGATTGACCGTGATTATACTAACATTATACTAACAATACCAATACATTGCATGGCATAATCATTTGCATATTTTAACAGCTTGAGGTTGTCTACCCTGGAATCTGTCTATTGAGTCAAAATACAAACAAGGTACAGACCTTACAGATTTATTAGGGCAAGAATGGCATCAAGAATAGAAACAGTGTGCCCTTCAAGATTTTGAAAACGGGGTATTATTTATGATAGTTCGTGTAAGACAATTGTTATATTATCCATACTTTTGTTTTGAAGTTAACTTGCTGCTGACCAGTTCAGCCCACTGCACTGATCCATGATTAGTTATAGCTCAATGATCGATGTCTGTATATGAGTAAAGATATTACTGGTAAAAAGCCAAACCACTTTATTTACCCTTCATGTTCATCATATCCATCATACTTTTAGGTATAATGTGTTAAACAAAAACATGAGACATGTTTTATTGACCATGGGGCAGTGGAGCCTGAACCTAAACAAGGCCACATCCCAGAGCTTCCTGGAGTTCTGTTCCCTGAAATTCCAAGAGTCCTGCCGGAAATCCAACATGAGGCAACAGGCCGCCCCCTGAAAGGGTCGCAGAGTGTGAATGAGTCCACAGAGCGAACATGGCCGTGGCTGACAGACGGACTGAGTCAGCGCCACATTCCAGTGGAGTCAACCATCCACTTTACCCTCAGCACACGCACCCCTCCACACACACACACACACACACACACACACACACACACACACACACACATCACCCTGTTACACTCTTTTCCTCTTGCTCACACAAACACACTGTACAATATACAGGTGTACAGAGTTTATACCTAACACTCATGCCTGATATAACAAAGACTGATGCGCACTGGACATTTTCTGTATATTCGAGTAAGATTGTGTAAAGTTTTAACTGCCTCAATCTGGTTGCTGCCATCCAAATGTAAACATTATGAGTTTTGAGATCTTTTAGATATGAAGAGTAACGCCCTCTTTCTTTTTTCCAGTGAAGGCTTCTGGTTTGTCCACTCAGCTAGAAGTCACACACACACACACACACACACTTTCTCTCTCTGCTCAGACCAAGGGTCAATGGGGAGTACAAGAGAGCTGCTACATGATGAGGTCCAGTGGTGAATAGCTGGGTGGTTCACTCTGTGCTATCTCTCTCCCTCACACACTGACCAACACCAGCCAAACAGCAGCAGGCAGGAGAGGCTGACTGCTCAACTGATGAAAATTAATGTAAATGCATCTCTCTGTGAAAAAAAGTATACGTCAAGTTATGTTACACTACATGTCCAAAACAGTAGCGACAACTGACTGTTGACTGTGACCGCTGAACATCTTGTCTCAGGGTCATCAGCACTAATATGTTGCAGTGACAGCCTCCACTCCTCTGGGAGGACTTTCCGTAGGATTTTAGAGCCTGGCTGTGGGGATTTGCTCCCGTTCAGCTGCAGGAACATTAGTGAGATCAGGTTTGTATTTAACTGGTGTCTAATTCATTCACAAAAGTGTTGGATGGGGTTTAAGACGGTGCTCCGTCCAAGCTAGGGAAAAACATTTCTCTGTGGATCTCACTTTTCAGTAAGCACAGAGACATGGCACCGATGATCAAGGCAGCATATTTCTGCCTTGTTAGTATTTTTGAAAGCAAACAAACTTCTACTGGTCTCAGAGCTTTCACATTAATCTTTATTGACAATTGTCCATAGCCAGAATGGGCTGACAGGGTGTTTGATTTAATATTTTACATGAACAGCATGAGCACTCAGCTCATCTTGAGCTTTGTTTTTACATCGCAGATGATTTACCTGTACAGTCGGGTCTGGAATTAACATTTCTAAAATCCTACAGTGTATCCCCAGTTGAATATGAGAAGTCAATAAACACTAAATAATAATAATAGTAATAATAATAATAATAATAATAATAATAATATAGAAGAGTGTCCATCTCATTTTTCTCTCTTTCTCTTCTCTCACTGTGAAACAGTTCAGGGCTGTTCTGCTGTGCGTAAAGGTGTGTGATTAACTCTGTGAGTCAGATACAGGTGTTTTGTAATTTGAGGGAGGCCTCTAACACCACCCCCCTTCCCCAGTTCTTTAAGGTTTATAGTTGTGAGGCAGCCTGCATCTTCACACGCGAGCCGGCAGCCTGTCAATCAGGATGAGCGGCGGCGGCGTGCAGGTATCATTCATCACACTGGAGACAGTCAGAGGGTCTGCAGCTGGGGTGTCTGTGTTTACACGTTGACAGATTTAGACCAGGCTTAGATATGACTGATCTCTCTCCTGGGAGGAGATTTGATAGCAGAATCAGGTAGAGTGTGCACTTTAGTAAAGTTAAGGATAACAACCACTGATAAAGGTTGAATTAAGCACCATAACAGGGTGAGTTTTAAAAGTGGGTGTCCAGATAAGATACACACATACTCACTAAAGATTTGAAGAAGTTTCTGGACACTTAACACTTACTTTGAGGGAGTCTGAACAGAGGCTGGGGTCTTCAATCCAATCCAGAGCCCTGCCCTGTATCACAGTGCTAACATGTCATCATAAGGGCTATTACCAATGTATGATCATGGTGATGACTGGTATTGTCACTTGTCGGGAGTAATGCAATGTGGATTTTCCTGTAAGGTCACCAGAGTGACGCAAAACCCGTGTCTCAAGAGCACAAACTGAGTCATCTATCCAAATAAAATAGAATATACCTGCTGTCAGGACAGCACTTTCAGATGTCAGTTATCTTGTGTTTGAAGCATGGATGTGCCAAGGATAGTATACTCTGAGCATGATGAAGTTTTCATCTTGTTTAGATGATCTGTTTTAGGTCATATGTTATTTATTTATTTATTTTTTAAATCATGTTGGCTCAGTGGTTAACACTTTCGCCTCACAGCAAAGGCACACATCTCATTATAACTTCAGGGGGACACTGGTGCTACTGTCTCCATATTGATTGCCATTTGTGCTCATAACGCAACCTTTCACAATGAGCTGAGAGAAGCACAAAACAGGTCAGTTTTAGCTCCACTTCCTACAGTAATTTATGCTCTTTGCAAGGTTCATTATTAGTACATTGCAGATCAGTTCAATTTATATGAATTATTAATGTTAAAATACCCTCCACTCCTCCACTCCTCTTCTTCCTCGTCTTCCATGTAGACAGACTGTTAAACCAAACTCCATTCTAAAAACAGGTGTTTTATGGTAGAGTCTGATTTTTTCACAGTAAAAACTTTAGTTACACCATCACTAAGACTCTTTTCTGAATTGCTTTGATCGACAGGCTTAATCGGCACACAAGTCATTTACTCTGTAACATCATGAACTAACCTGTGATGAAATGCTTGCCAGAGACATACACCCACTGACTGGCCCAGCACGACAGTGCTCGATTTCGACCCATGACATGAAGGAGACGTATGCAGTTCATACCGCTGAGCAGACTACATAGGAGGGAGACATAAACAAAACCTTCAAAACAGTGTTTATGTGTGAATTATTTCAAAAGTGGAGTCTATATTTAATCTAAAAGAGGCTGAGTTTGGGGAGGCCACTTCACGTTTTTCAGAAGTTGGCGGGAACTCACAGCAAGGAAGTCCTTTAAACCTTAACCAGGTTTCTGTGTGGAGTTTACATGATCTCTCCATATGGGTTTCTACTTTTCCTCCCACAAGTCAGATGAGCTGATACTGATCTGCATCACATCTTCAACAATCTGCCAAGTTCATACATGAACAAGTACTGTAGAACAGATCAGAAAACATATAACATGACCATATGTATGTAGGATACATGTGTGTATAAAAAAAGGTAATGGTCTTTCCTCTGTCCATAGTGGATACAAAGGAGGGACAGAATCCAAACGCATGCAAGTGAGGATCTTTAAGAGCGACAGTATTTTTAGTGCAAAATTCCTGCCAGTCCTGGGAAATTTCTTACTCAAAAGACTCTAACTTTGGGCTAAAACTTTGGCAGACGTACACTTTTAAAATTTAAAGTGTGTGTAGGATTTAGTGGCGTCCCTCTTCATCCTCCACTTCCAAGATAGAACCTATGGTGGCTTATAGATTCAGGGTTATGAAACAACTATTCTTATTTTCAGGTGATTGCCTACTAATAAAACATACTTATGAATATTATCTTTAATTTCTGCCACATTTTGCCAATAAATCCCTGTAACTGATACACCTTACCCGGACCTTTAAGCTAACTAAAACATATTTTTGAACAGAGCAATTGCTGTGAATTTTGTCCCTATCTCATAAGACTATAGATCCCCATTAGCAACATGATTGCAGCAGCTATTCGTCCTGGGATGTAATGTTAAAGTTGCTTGTAGTGACAATTCTACAGAGAATTATCACTCTCTCAGCTCTTTGGAGATTTTTGCAAAAAAGTCACATAATTCCACTATACCAACAGAGGGACAAACGGTCAGAAACCTAGATGTGGTGTCACTCAGCCTTGCCTCCAGTTTTTCGCAGTGGCCACCTGCAGTATTGCAATGAAAAATCCCTCTGTAGACCAAAAGTTTTCTCCGTAAGCCACCATTATAAAAGAGACGTCTGTACTGTTAACAGGACACCTTGAACAGCAAACAAGATGAACTGACTCTCTCTATTATCAGTTTTTCATCCATTGAGGGGTTTTATATCTGTAAATCTTACTCTGAGCCAAGAAAAGTGATTTTAAAATGTGAGACGTGATCACAATGTAAAGTCTCTGACTCCCCCGAGCGGGAAATCACAGGCGGGCCCAGTGGGAGAAACACAACTGTACATATTCAGTGAGACTTTTTTTGCATATGGACCAGGCAAACAATTCTACTTGGACTAAATAGGCATCATCTTTTGCATCCGGTATCCTGTTTATAATACATCAATGAGTGGAAAGAAACCGGATATTTCTCTCGGGAGTTTGTGGAGACCACAGAGCTAAAATGACAGTGAATAGATAGACACAAAAACGACTCCAAGTTAATGTTAATGTTGCTCTGTATTTGCTGAATGTGCAATGGGCAACTGTTTGGTAACAAGTTTGCCATGAGAACTTGGTGATATGTCACCGTCTTGTCGTAGCTTGTTTCCACTGCTCAAGAGGCTGAAAAAATCAGCCATGCAGGTTTGAATATATCTCATGTTAATTATTTTCCCAGTGGCCAAAAAAGGTAATTGAAAGACATTTGGACAATAAAATAGGCTCATCTGATTGATACAGTAAACATGACACCTAGAAACCTTTCCTCCTTCCTCAAACAATAAATCTTTCTAATATATTTTCCCCTCTTTCATCCCTCTCTGTAAGTCGAAACGACTTCCTCTTACCCACGCGGCTGCCCTTGGGCTGGCAGCGGCACTAAAAATAATTGAAATAGTGATACACTGTTAAGCAGCCTTTTAATGAGCAGCTGGAAACAGCAGAGGTACTGCCTTCATCTGCAACTCATCAGTGATCGCTGGATAATACGAGGCCAGTGATGGAGTGATAACAGTGATATTAAGGCTGCTCTCGTTAAACTGTGTTCAGGGTTTGTGGCCTTGCTTGTTAATGAGCAGGTAACCAGCAGCCAGTGTTTACATTTGTGTTGCAAAATGATGCTGTGTTTCCAGTACATCTAAAAAAAATTAGGCTGGCAAAAGTCCAAATCTAAATCTAAGACCTAATCTTTTTTATTTGGGGAGAAACATGCAACAGTAACTCTTCTGCTTCTAATTATTTAGCATTGATAGACGGCATATAAACAAGTATATAAAACATTTAATAAATGGTTTATAACATACTATTAGTTGTATATGGTGATACAAGTGCTTATTAGTGTATTTGTCTACGAGTATAATCCCATCTGTGGCCACCCAGAGGTGGTGGCTGGTGTATAAACAGATAATGAATGACAATATATAAAAGAGCTGTAGACATGAAAAAGTTTGAAAATTTCATATCTTGTGACCAAAATATTAAATTTATACCAATATTACCATGGTTTTGTTAAGATGCACTGAAAAGGTTCAAAAAGTACTGATACACACACTGAAATCTTTTCTCCAAGTTTTATATTGAAAACTTCTCAGTGACTTGAAATAGCATCATGTCGTTTGTGATGTAGTCGATGCAAAACAAACCCACGCTGAACATAAAACTGGAAGAATGTTACTTAAGTTGATGCTGGACAGTATTTTTTCAAAGAATAAGGCATAATTTGCAAATCCCAATAAATCCCTCTTTGGGAAATTATTTTTTCACTCTTTTGTTATTTACACACACACACAGACACACAGGTCCGAAATAACACACATGCTCAAATACGACCTCTCCAGCCACCAGTCCACACTGACCATCCTGACTGACCTGTGCTAGACTTTAACTGATTCCCAAGTCAAGTCCTTATGGACTGAGCTACTGCCACGCTGGACTCGAGCATGGTTTTAATGATAATTAAATTAGAAATGGCAGTGGTAGTAGCGTGTTATGTTATGTCACATGACACAAGTCACATGACATACGTAATGTTATACCTTAAAACTTTTAATAATAATTTCACATGAAACATGAACATCAGTCTTCAGGCTAAAAGTCCCGTGTTTGACTCATCCATCCACCCCACTTCCTCCAGACGTGGACTCTCTGGCTCCTCATACTACCCTGAAATCCCGGTACGTCTCATACAGCTGCTAAAGGGTACCTTACACATCTGTATGAGTCACCAAGGGCCGCGACAAAATGGTATTTGGCAAGGTGAGAATGAGAACGGGCTGCTGGGGGTGTGGGTGTAAAAACTCAACCTATATGTAAAAGTGTGTCAATATGTATTGACACACTTTTCTTTGTATGAACCAAAGAAATCACAGCAAAAAATAGATTAGTATTCTATTCTTTCTTCGGGTGCTGATGATGATAGTGCACTTTTCTATTCATAGAAATGACAAAATTAATCAAAATCTTTCTCTCAACTTTACAAATAAAGTACAGTTTTTCAAAAAAAAGCCCTACTTCACTGACTTGTGAAATATATGAAAACACGTCTTTATGTTTGTGGTGTGAAGCATGAAAAGGACTCAGTCTGTCTGGAGACAGATTCAGGTTACCTGAAATGACTGGGCATGTGGCTGCATGGGGCAGCTTCTAACCTGTGCTGAGGAGGACAGACACCCTGAGGGCTGGACTGTGGCAGCTGGTATGTTTCTAAAAACAGGCAACCCCCACCCTCCTCCTCCTCCTCCTCCTCCTCCTCCTCTGTTCTTCATAGCAGATGCTGATCTCTGTCTGTCTTCAGAAGGAAGTAATTATTGAGTCAGAGGGAAAGACGCACCTCCTTTTAATAAACCCACATCAAATCATCCGATGACTGACAGCCTCAGAGTGTGACTCACGTGTTGGACGGAAGCAGAGGGTGAAAAGGTTCAACAATGACAAAGAGAAAACTGAATTAAAAGTCTTAAGAGAGGTAGAGTCATGCAGTCAGGACAGGACAGAGCTTCAGGCACCAGACATCCCGAGCTTTCATCCCCCTTTATTTCTCTGCTCATAAACAACATTTCCCTCCTACTCCTTCTATTACTGCCTCTCCTGTCTTTCAGCGGCTCTCCTCTCTGTCTGTCTGACGGGATGACTCTTACCCTCTCTGTCCCATGTCAGCTCAGCCTCTTACATAAGCTTGACCTGGTAAAATTCCACAGTGCTCGCTTGCTCTCTGCTCCTCTAACTTCCAAGTGTTTCAACCCGTAGCGACAACAATTTGTTACTGTTCAGATCCAGCCGCCCACTCATAGGATGTTTTTCCAGCTGCTAACAAACAGGCTACCTCACTTCAAAAAATGAGGCTTGAATGGACGGGAGGCTTCACTTTTAAGAGAGTCCATCATCTGACAACACTGTGTGTCATTGTTGTGAGTGGTCTCGCTGCCTCCCGCTCTGGAGCGTCTCCTGAAGCTACTCATGTGAGCTGGGGACGCTTTGGCTGCCGCTCATCTGAAGGACATGAAACAGCGCTTTCATTTAGGGAATTTCAAATTACGCTTGGTTAATGTGTATCAGATGCTGTATTTAATATGGCAGTAACATTATCTTTACTTATCTTATATGTATTAGGTGGCTGTATGAATTTCACAGAATGTTCTACTGTGTGCAGGTGAATAAAAAAAAGTTTCAGTGCAAACTGAACCGTTTTTGGCCACTGGGGAAAAGTGTATAAATAAGTTATGAACACAAAACATTGACAAATAAACACCTTCTAAGGTGATATGGTGAACTTGTTAGCCAATGCACTGCAAAAACAGCATGTATAACTGTTGGAGACAGGCAGTGACAGGAGCTTAACTAGGTTGCGCAAGTCAGGTGATGTTGAAGACATGGTTAATGTTGTGAAATGGTTGCAGTTTGGTTAGGTTTAGGCAACAAATACTTACTGGGTTTAGGAAAAGATCGTTGCTTGAGTTAAAGTAAGTATGTTAAGTGACGTAACTCACGTAACGAGTGTAACGTTATTTGAGTAGTTTAAAACTTTAAATGAGTCAGCTGACTTTTTGGTTTCATATGGGACACAAATCCTGGAGGACACATCCATCCACCCTGTCGTTCTCCATTTGTAGACTTTCTCAATCATTATACTGCTGCCATCATAATTATTTCAGCCACAAGAGGTCACCACCTCAACGTAGAAAGTCAAATCGTATCGTGGATTTGGAGAAACATGATACCCCTATAATATTCACTCTCTTTTAGCTCTGTGGTTGGTCTCCACCAACTACTGAGGAGAATATCTGGCTCTTGAGCTGCTAAATGCTCCACTATGTTCACCAGCTAGTTGCTGACCATGTCTGTCTGTCATGTTTGGTGCTGGATAGGGAGCGTAAAGTCAGTTTTTAGAGGCTTTTTTTTGCTGATAAAAACAACTCAATGGGAGCAGTGAGATGAACCATAGCAGTAAAATTGTATACCAGACAGCGACACAGTGACTTTAATCTTAATATAAAACTCTGTAAAGCTGAGGCAAGCTGCAGATTTCTTAATCACTACAGTAAATCTGCAGAAGAAAATGTAAATTAATTCATCCACTAGCATTACATGATTCTTAGGAACTGATTCATCAAGATAAGCAGTAGGTGGTGCCAATAGTCAGAAAGTCGTTGTACCTTTGCAGAAGAAAGTGACGCAAGAAAATGACATAAAAGAGTGTCACTGGAAACTCAAACAGTAAAAAAAAAACAATATGGACAAACAGGAAAGAAATTTGTTTCATGTATTAATGTGAGGAAAGTTACATCAGATCTGTGAGCAATCGTGGATGGAAGCAATGAGGAGACTTATGGAGAGGAAACAAAGTTGTGTGAGTTAAATGTTCACCATGTCAGAGCATGCTTGGAAAAAGTGTTTCCATCTCCAATTAAGCATATATTGCAAGGTTGTTGGTTTTTTTTGCTGTTTTTCAAAAAAAATTTCAAAATGTGCATTAAAATATATTAATGGAAACAACTATTTTTGTGCGTTGGAACATTTTTAGTCTCACTCTACCACCATTGCACCACACCATCTATTCAATTTTGCATTGCTTTACAGATTAAATTTTATCTTTACTTCAGAACACGTCTCACATCACCAGTTCCAGCAGGTAGAAACCGCAGCAGGAGGGCAGACTCACTCAGAGATCACAGATAACTCGTCGGATGAGTCACAGACCGGAGGATGACAGATGAGACCTATCAGTTAACTCTGGGATGTAACACGACACCACCACACAGGCACTGAGTGCACACACACTACACTCTCTCACACACACACACGCCCACACGCAGTCAATGACAGATACAAAAGTCAGATATTAAGTGCTTTCTGCTGCATTACTCACATCCATTTGAAATGCACAGATCCGCAGAGTGCAGCATCAATAAAATGGATCAGTTACAAACATCCCGGCTGATGCAATTCACAAACAGACTGAAAAGTGGAAGGAAAAATACAGAAAGTAGTGACATCTCTAAACCTCTATTCATTTATTTGTTTCTTGTACTAAAAATCTAAAAAGCAATATCTAAATATGTTTGTGGACTGTCACAATGATGTTCTTTATCAGATGATCAAATAACACCAGTGTTGTGCCGGTGTGTGCAACATAAAAAGTGAGCACATAACGATTTTTAACATCTGTTTTACAGGCTGGGTTGCACCAACAAGTATTCATGTTTAAACCGGATTAAATCATGGTTTAACTTTAAATTATGTTTTTACACTAGTTTAAAATGAATAAAATATTGGATTTTGATTCTGTTGCACCTAAACTTTAAATTTAGGCAATTTAAAATGTGATCCAATATCAACTTTACACTTACACTCAAGTTTTATGATGTGTCTCTTATTTCTTTGAATCCAGTTGATCTGTTAAAACACTCTGCCAGGCAGTCTATTTTTCCTTACCATGCTGTTTATAATATTCTATTATTTGGTCATATTGCCCCATTAATGCTGCCAAAGGAGGAGAAATTAGAGCTTCTCAGGCGAGCCATTAGGAGTACACTAACTGGGCGAACTAACTGACTACTAACTGACTACTAACTAAACTAAATCATCTATACTTACTAAACTTTTAGTTCAATTTTTTTAGTTAGCTTTTGTTAGCTAGTTAGCAAACAATGTAATGATTTGTTGACTTTTAAGCAAGCTGACAAACAATGTAATGTTTTTGGGTTTTTTTTTAAACTAACAAACAGTGTAATGTTTTGTTAACTTACACAACACAGAGCAGCCGAAAATCAGTTTCGCCTTTACTGGGTTCTGACAGCACTCAGTTTATGCATGTATGTATGTATGTATTTATCTATCTATATTTCAGTAAACCAGCATTGATTAAGCTCCATTTAATCTGGGTTTACGTCAATAAAGCTGGATTTACTAAACAGAGAGTTTTAAATTGTGCAATTGCGCATCTTGGTTGATGCAAACCAGTCACAGTAAGTGCATATATTCAAATTTTGCCTTGTACAGGTTTGGCATTGGTTGTACAACGCAAATTGTACTAATCTCCAGTTCATTAGTCCATAATGTCACAACAGTTTACACAGTCATGACAACCTGGTTCTCTAAACACTGCATTTGTACAAACGGAAAGATAACCAAATCAATCGTTACAGTGATGTTTGAAATTCAAGGCCCATGGTCATTCCTCTGCTCACTCCTCCTCCACCTCTCTGCCTTTACAGTCTAAATAAATTATGCAACATTTCCAACACCTAAAATAGAAATGTATAAGGGTTTTTTTGCGTGACAAGTGTGCAAGTCAGCTGTTTGCCGATCCCTTTTCATTTCATTTCATAACACAGAACAACCTTCCAGAACAAGGTGAAACAATTTTCTCCTCGTTGCTCAGATTATTCAACAAGCTTGTAAAATGTTCTACTGCTTTCGTGCCCATGGGCTGCTGTGAGTCAGTCATTCACATTCATAAGTAGCAGGGCAGACTGGCAGCGATGGAGCCAAACACTCTTGTCCCTGATTTGAACTCTGTAGGGTTTTTTTCCCCCTGACCTGCATGTTAGTCGATCCAGTGTGCAAACATCATTGTTCCAGTCCTTGGACAGTGCCAACACAGTTCTAAGAATCAGGTTAATTTGTAAGTACATTTTTCCGAATTTTATCATACTTTTCCCACTGCTATGTACAGCAAAATGTAGAACTGTAGCCGTGACTACACCTCTGCAAAGCATTAGCAGATGTGAAACAAAGAGAGGCAACTGACTAAGAACAATAAAACAATGCACAGTGATGTATTCCATTGTTTATATATCCCTGCACATGTAAATGTATGTACAAATACAATTGCAACACACTTGTGAGCCACACACACACAGGCTGAAGACACGAGGAAGAACGAGTTTTACTGCTGGAAGGGGGGAGGGTGAATCCTTTATTTAACCCTTCAAGGTGAGGTAAAACAAAATGTGCAAAGCTAAATGAACCTCTCCTTTTCTCTGCAGTCCCTCTCTTGCCTGTTTCCTGCCTGTTTCGTCTTCCTGCATGTTTCGTCTCGTTATGTATTTTACGTTGTTTTGCTATGTCTGTCGTGAATGATATGTACTACAAGATACACCAAGGAGTCTTACATATTATTGCCCCATCCATTTAGGTTGAAATCAGTCTTGATTTTGGGAAGGCAGCAAAATAAAATTACCCTGATCAATAATTCCCCTCATATGCATAGAGTAACAAGTCTGTCTTGGAAAAAATGTAAGTATGCTAATTAATTATGTCTTTCTAAAAAAAAATCATCAGCTAAAATGGCAACAGAATGCTTAATTCATGAGTGTTTCAGGGCCTCCCCACTAATTTGGACTATTCCATGGTCTTACTAGGCATCTGTGGAGGTAATTCAGGAAGAGAGTGTAAACAAACAGCTCAGTGTAGGATACAGATCAACATTTTCAGTTGAAAAATTATGCAAAGTTACTCCAGTGGTAGCCGGAGAATACTAACCCCTTGTCTAGTGTCATGTCAGCATCACACTCGCATCATGACCTTGTTCATGCCACACTGAAGCATCTGTCTGTGTAGGTTCCATATTATCTGAGCATTTCAAAGTGTCCAGCAGCAAATGAACAGCAGAACTCTCTGCAGTGTGCAGTTTTCTTTTGATATGTGTGAATACTGGTGATCTATTTTTCCATAAACACAATGCATATGCTTGTTGCATAAGCACTGCAGTGTGTGTGTGTGTGTGTGTGTGTGTGTGTGTGTGTGTGTGTGTGCACGCACAAATGCACAGTGGATGTGGATGAGAAAAGGGGAGTAAGGGGAAAAGAGAGTGCTAGTGGCTGCACTCAGAGCAGGCAATTTGTCTAATGGCAGTAAATGTACTGTTTTCTCATGAAAACACTGCAAAAAGTTCCAAGATGTCTCTGTGTCTTGCTTTCCAGCTGCTGGGTAAAGTGAAGGGAGAGTCTGTGGGATTAAACTGGAGCAGAGTGAGCTGATCTCAGGCTGTGGAGCACACACTGCTCCACCCTAGTTACAAAATGTGGATAAAATATGTTTTCAGTACCTTTTTACTGGGCAACAGCCTCACGTTTACATGCGTATTGTCGAAAAAATAGACTTGACATCTAAATAAATGTTTCAGCTCACATTCATGGCTGTCAGATGCAGCTGTGATGCGAAACACACAGAACTGGTGCAGACAGCTGCATGGATTAAAATGAGATCATTTCTGATGCATGAGACGTGCAAGCAAAAACCACGTCAGAGTCTCTTGCGGTGAAGACAGGAGGTACGAGACAATACCCATCCCAGTCACAGCTGGTTCACCCTGCAGCCATCTGAAATACAGAAGTATCCGCTGCCCTACTACCAGACCTCAGAACAGCTTCTTTCCACAGGCTGCTAGACTCCTTAATTTACCTCCCACACTCCACCTTAGATAAAAGTTTATTTGTATGACCCATTATTTTTTAAACGATTGAAAAATGGGGAGAACAAGGGATGTGGAGGGCCCAATGCCTGTTTACCTTAGAGGTGGGCAGGGGAGGATTTAGTCATTTTGGGGCCTGTCCACAATACACATGGTCATGCTGCGATAACACACACAAGCCTTTCTGCATGATGTTGTAAACCGAGCAATGTTACACCACCACCGCTGGTTCAACCCTGACCAGCCGCCCCCGTTGCCCGTCGCATAACAGGATCTCGACGTTCCCACATTTCCTCTGTCATCATTGCTACAGAGCTGATCAAGACAGATGGTCTCATGTGCAGCAGCAGCAGCAGCACAGTTTAGTATTCTGCTGCCTGGCTGGTTGTGCTCACTCTGCACAGAGAGGCTGGCTAATAATTTGTCAGCCCCTGTGGGGTATGAGGCCAGCATGTCAACAACGGGCCCAGTGTTTCTCAGCCCAGCGATGGAGATTAGAGAGCGAGGCTGATCCGGCCACTCTGTAGGCAAAGAGGGGAGGGGGCAACAGTGAGGGGGGAAGGAGGGCAAAAGGAAGCAAGGGAGAGAGGGTGGTATTCCTGGGTCTCTCTCAGGGAGGGAAAGTTGCCCAGACTGTGTTTTGCAACAGTCACAGCCATTTGGGAGCGACAGAGGGGGCACTGGTGGCCTATTATGTTAGCCAGCCACAGTACATTACCACTGACACAAAGGCTCAAAGCACCCTAACTTGCCAGAGTATTCATTTCTTCACATCAGGACACACTTATGATGTTCCCTTGATGCAAAGAACGTCTATGTTTTCTCAATCCGAGAGGTGTTGTGCAACAGTGCTCCCTCCTTTGCCGGTCAAAAGGCTAACCCACGGAAATCTACAGACAAATACAGGAAAAATAGCTTCGGGCTTAAAGCAAGACAAAATGTGTTTTCTTCAGATTGTGAGTGAACCAGAACACCGGGACCAAGAAAAAAAAATCATTTCAGCAGGATTTACGCAGGTTGACTCCCCTCTGTTATCAGTTGTTCAAACAGCCCTGTGTGTCTACACACAATGTACCTGCTGCCCACACAGCTGCAGGAAGCTCCACCTTCGCTCCATCACCATGCTGCAACACAATACGTCCCGTTCTGAGTTTTCTCACCTCAGGCGTCCAGATCCTCAGAACATAAATATTCCCTTTCTGTATGTGCAAGTAAAGTGCCAGATTTCAAACAGCCCCGCAGGCAAAGCAGAGTGTGTGAGTTCAATAGGTGAAGTTGATAAAATGCACACATCTGACATCTAGTGGCTGAGCTGTGTAAATGTCCAATCTCAGCAAGTGGTGGATAAATGCACCAGATGAATAAAATTACTGAAATATACACAGTATTGAGGCAGACAGAGTCAGGGGACGAAATGTAAGTCTAAGTAACCTGTTTTTAAAAGATCAGTCTGTGAAAATTATGACATTTTTTAATGAAAAAAAGAGGAAAAAAGTCATTACAGTCATTTTTCAAGCACCAAATAAATAAATAAAATAAATAATAAATAAATAAATAAAAGACTGGTTCTTAACTGTGAGAGTTGTGTGCCTCCTTTGACCTTGTACTGCAGGCTAGTAAATTATGAAGTATCTTTAGGTTTTGGACTGTTGGTCAGACAAAACAGTACCTTTGAAAATGTTATCTTGGACTTGGGAAAACTTGGGTGGATGATTTTTTACTATTTTTTAATGTTTTATTGATCAAACTGTTAACAAGTTTTTAGGTCTTGTGAAATACTTCTAAATATGCATGGATATAGATTTCAGGGGGGGCTGAAGGGGGACAGGTCCTCCTCAATATTTAAAATATGTGCATCTGTTCCCTGCCAATAAAAAAAAGACAGTAGCAGAGGACTTTTATTTGATGAACAGCTTCCCTGAGAGCCTTACTGCATTCTACTTTTTATTATATTTTGATTTGTCACCTTGTGTCTGAATTTTCCAGAAATAAAGACATTCTCAATGTAAATTGATGCAGAAAAAGCAGGAACTGGTGCATAGAAAACCAGAATGCAGGAAATGGAGTGTTTGACACTCAAAATTTACTGGGCCCCTGCTGAATATGTGTTCCCCACCAATGTTGAAATAAGTTGTGTGAAGCCTTTTGTGGCCCCAGAGGACGCTGCGCAAAGTCAGATAAGTTGGAAAGTTTTAAATTTTAATTGGAATTTTTAAAAATCTAGGTTTGTGGAGTTAGATAGAAGGGAGTTTACCAGACCTCTGTAGCTTCTCATCTTTACTTGAGGCTAACAGCTCAAGGCTACATTAGCTGTTACTAGCATGACACACAAAAATCTCCAAACTGTCTGCGGTCAAGTTGTATTGAGGGTGAATAGGTGGCAAGTTTTGACAAGGAAGAATATGTGGAATAAAAAAGACAATAAATCTGGTTCCATTGCATTGATTTGGATACTTATTTATACTTACTTGTTTTGTATTTTAAGGTTGTAAAGCACTTAGGTCATCCATGGTTGTTTTAAATGTGCTATATAAATAAAGCTGATGTTTTTAAGCTGCCCATTGTGAGGACAACAATGTTATAGAAGTGCAACGCTAAATCAGTATTCTTCAAACTGTTCAATGGAGACTCTTATTTGGCAGATTACAGAAATCATTATAAATAATCAACCTTTGCAGCTCTTATTTTTATATAGCCCAAAATCACAAATTTGTCTCAAATGGCTTTACAATCTGTGCAGCTAACAACACCCTCGATCCTGAGACCTTCGATTTGAACAAGTAAAAACTCTGCATGGATGTAGATCGACAGACGCATATAAGAAGACCATGGGTCAACAATACAGAACAAAAACACTATATTTAATTAATAACAGTGTTTTGGTAAACAACTTTTATCAGGTTATTTTATAAGACAAAAGGAGAGACAATGGTTGGTTGACACACATGGACCAATCAGGTCCCACTACAGACTGACATCATCACTCATTGAATCAAACCTGGAACATCGTGGCACCTAACTGAAGTGAAACGCTGTCATTTTTTAAATATCTCTGATTACGAGTGAAGAAGACAGTGTGCAGGAGTCTTTTTATTCTGTACAGAACAGACCGGAAAAATAAAAGATAAAATATTACAATATTGAAAAGCAGACTGACAATAGTATATATCCTTGCAGACACTTTTGGTTTTATTTTCTTCATGCAACACACTGTTTTCACAGGGATTACTTTTTAATAGAAGGTAGTTTGGATAAAAAATCAGTCCATTATCCAGAGTAACTGGAACATCATTTCTGACAGAAAACAGTTTGCTGTTTTCAATGCTGACGCACCAGAAACTAAATTACATTCACCTCCTTTGTATTGTGACCGAAGCAGCAATGAATATTAAACCAAAATCACAAAACCCAGACAACTAAAACTGAAACTGTTTGTATAGCATTCTTTAAATCACCCTGTAATCTGAGGTTTAATAAGCATTAATCCTAGTGAGGAGACAATATACCAGCTGTAAACTACAACATTATTATCCTGCATCTGTTTAAAGGCAAGTAACATTTATCACCATTTATCAAGTGCTTCAGTGCAGTAATGACAGTGATTTTCCATAAGCCAGCTAAGTGTGTCATCAAGCCACTAAGAAATAATTCAATAGCTGGAAACAAAACAGAAAATGTGCTAGCATACATGTGACGCTGGTGCAGATCATCAATGAAAGTTTTCCTTAGCTACAACACACAACAAGGCAAAAGGTGAGTTCACGCTTGAGAAAGAAAGCTGCTCAAACATAAACAAGATGTTAATCTGAATCCACCGTCTGCACACAAGAACGGTGCAGAAACATTGGGCCTGCACTAAGCACACACAAAATCCAGTCAGAGACATGCAAAAATTTTTAAATGTTTCAAAAAAATAAAGTGATTCTGATTATTCACAGAGAGCATAAAACCTTAACTACCAGCTTGTGACAGAAGTATGACCTGTAGGTGGAACGATCAGACAGTCTGTACTAAAGAAAAACACTGAGTTTCATCACCGGCCGTCTTACGTCAAGATGACTAACAAGATAGGCAACAGAATACCTCCTTTATGTCCCTGAACAAACCCTTCCTGTAACTGATATGTCCTCAAATCAGGCTCATTCACTACAAAAGATAAGTGTACACGGAAAAATGGCAATGCAAGTACAGAAAACTGGCAGTCATGTACAATTACATAAGTCTGCAGCAACACACACTAAAGGCTTGTTAAGTTAAATGTGTGTTGATCAATGCAAAACTATTGGGCAGAACTTGATATTCTAAATCGTTAAAATGCAACAATCACTGAGCAAAAACTATGTATTTTCAAATGCATTTGTTGAGTAAATAATAAAGACAAAAAGGCATGTTTAAGTAGTATTAGTACCGCTTCTTAACCAATGTAAGGAAAAAAACAGAGATCATAAGAAACACTCACACTTTACAGTTTGTAGTGCAAAGTAATTTAATGTGTAAGCGAAAGTAGAAACTGAGTTGTAGGGTTGACATGAAAGACAACAACTAAGGATTTGCATTTAAATCTGATTGAACAATTAAAAAATTACAATTAAAAACAAAACTAAAACTGAAAGACAGAAGAGACGTTATCATAAAACTCAGTTGGATTGAGTCGGTCCCTTAGCTTTCTTTGAGGAACTTGATTATTTTTCTCAACTGATCTCAAAAAGGGGGCAGCCATTTTAAAAGATAAACCTCCTCAAGTGTAAGTTTAAAGTTAATACTGGATCTAAAAACTACACTGAGATTTAAAGAGAGGTTTAAATTTAATCTTTCATAGTTTTAAATTTTGGTGCAACATGATTTAAAGTTCAACCTTGATTTAATCGGGTTTAAAAAATCTATCCTTGTTCATGCAGTCCAGCCAGTAATCATCAGTGGTCACAACAACCCAAAGTTTGCTTCAAATCAGTGATGAAGAGCAACTTAAACTCTAAATGAATCGTAGTTGTTTTGCACTGCGGCTTTCTCTGCCCGGTTTAGCATCTAATTCTTAACCTATTAATCAACTGAGAATCTTGTTATCATTTGTGATTCAGAGGAATATTTTGCTCATGTGGGGCAAATAAGGAACCACTCCCTCCATTGATGCTGTCTGGGTTTTTGAATGACAGTGAGTGTGCAGACATCAAAGGAACTGGACTGACAAAACCCAACTCTTCCTTCTTGCATAATGCTATAAATCAGTTTCTCTTTTGTTTCTGTTTTCCTCCTCTTGTTTTGTCAGTTAATTTGTGCCGCAAATAAGTAAACCGTTTCCTCAAGCCCGTGGCATGTGTACTACACGATTCACTTGGTTTTGCTAATTTTCCTTCCCTGTTTAAACCGTGGTTTAGTGTGATGTACAGACAAGATTTGTGCCAATAAAATACTGCCTGCAGCCAATCCCTGAGAAAAAACAACAATGGTTTAACTCATGTTGAGCCTTTGTTCAAGAGACAGGTCTGCTTTGTTCACTGTGCAATTTCAACAGCAATTTTAAAGAGTCTTACATGAGGGTTTGCTTGTTATAAAAAAAAAATCTTGTGACTTTCCCAATGAAATACAAGCATGGCAGCATTTGAAATGCAGTTTGCAAACTTAGATATTCACTTGAACTATGGAAAAGTATTAATGATTTAGAGTGGAAATGAGTCAATATGTACTCACCATTATGCCGATGTGATGATAAGTGATGATCTTCAGTTCACAAAACAATCCTGGAGTTTCAGCAGAAAACAGGGTAGCAGCCTCATCCAGTACAATGGCAGTGAATGGTGACCACGGATAAAACATTAAAAATAGCACACAAAACAAACACAAAATGTCTCCATCCTGCTCGTGTGGTGTAATCCAAGTGTCTGCAAACCGCGACATTAAAAAATAACCGCAAAAGACGCCATTTACGCCATGTTTTTAGCTGAAATGTCAGCGGTAGCATGTAGCCGGTAGGATGTAAACCTGGCGTCTAGCGAGACTTCGTATATATCTTAATGGTCGCACATGCGGAAGTCTCGCGAGATCGACGCCATGTTTACAGGCTGCTACCCTGTTTCTCCTAAAACTCCAGGATTGTTTTGTGAACTGAAGATCTGCACCTATCATCACATCGGCATAATGGTGAGTACATATTGAGTGGGTTATCATGGAAAGTGGAGTATCACTTTAAGTAAATATTTAAAATTTTTAAGTCACAAATATTATATCATTTGTTCTTCTTCGGGCAACTGGATAGAAACGCTGTTTGCAAAGACGAATAGATGGCAGAATTGTGGTTCAGCTGTTGGTTCTGTCTCTTCACTTTAATTGTTTTCACTTTAGCTGTTTTCATGTTTACCTGAATGGTTTTGTCTGGGTGCTCAAGTTTCCTCCCACGCTGGTGCATGTCAGGTCAGCAACAGGAGGCTCTGAAACGGTTCCAATTAGTCACTGACAACCTGCCCATGGTGTTTAATCTGCCTTTGGTCAAGCTCAGATATTGTTCCCTTTCTAGTTACATGTATCACATGGTTTCATACATATGTAGTTCAAAGTGATTTACATGATAATAAAACATTAAAATAAAGAGGCTGCGTGGGTTTCAGAGTTCTGTGACCAAGAGCTTTGAAAAAAAGTACCCTAGACCTGTAGCAGCTGTGAAAATTGTGAACAAAAATATAAATCCTTGTTCAATATCTGCTAAAAAACATTTAAAAGAGTTTACATCGACTGTAGCTTTATGCAAATATCTCAGGAGGTTATATGTCAATTTGCTTGTTTGGATGATAAACTTCCAGAGTTGGTTTTGCATTTATATTTGCATGCAGGAGGTGAATGCAAAGCATGACATCAAGAAAATGAAGACATTAAATGAAAAGATCCTAACATACGTGGTAATAAGAGCATTAGCAGTGTCTACACTGATATTTATTAGTGATTTTCATAATGGTCACACTGGTTGTAGTATCAGGATTAATGTAGTATAGAATTTCACTAAAATGACACAATACGCCAACAGCAAAAAGTAACATTTGCAAAGAGATAAATGTGAGGTTTAGCTGTGAACACAACACAGAGTGAGTAAGCACTCATGTGCACTCATCTCCTGAAAGATAGTTACACCAGAGAGAATCAAAGAGCAAACCACAAGCAAATGTCAGGAAAATGCTCCGGAAAGATGAAACCCACCTTCACACACACACACACACACACACACACACACACACACACACACACACACACACACACACACACGGTGCAAAGTGAGTCTTTCCTTCTTGCAGTGCAGTCAGACAGGATGACACCATCCACAGTCCTTTAGTTACACCATCACTAAGTCTCTTTTCTTCGCTCTCAATCTACAGACACAATCAGAACACATGTAATTTACTCAGTGACATCATTAACTAACCTGTGATGAAGTGTTTGACACAGACATTCGTGTATTACTGTAACTGTCCCGTCACTACAGCGCTTGTTTTCACCCCACTGTCTGTCACCCCGGGGATCTGTGCCCAAGCATAACAGTTGTAATAAACACATGCACAGGGTAGCTTACATGAACAGTGAGTCATTTAAAGGGATAGTTCTGATTTTTTGATGTGGGGTCATATGAGGTACTTATTCTTAGTCAGTGTCTGACCTACCACAGATGGAGATCAGTACGCCCCCAATTTGGAGAAGCAGCAAGAATACCAGTGGCTACTGGAAGCTAAGCAATGTACTGCTGTGGACATGGAGCAAAACAGTTAAAGTTATATTTAAAATATTTACAACATTTAACTCCATCAGACAGCCCTTTCCGACAGGACACATCCATCATATAAGCCACCAGACTCCTTTGACCAAAACACAATTTTTTCCTTTATTGTCTGACTTTGGCAAATCCAAACTAACCATTTAAAACACAAACACACACGAAAACACAAACAAACTGATTGAGGAAATAGTAGACATGTTATCGAGCAAAATTACAGTTTTTGTCAAAGGAATCTGGCGGCTTTGGAGAGAGCAATATTTGGCTTATACAACTGGTTAATTGTTGGAAAAGGCTGTCTGACAGCAAGCATAAGCAGTGAAAATATTCTGAATATAGCATACATGACTTTTTTTAGGCAGCTAAAATGCATTTGCATGTACACTTACTTTGCATACATTGCTACACTAGTAGTCCTGCTGTTTCTACAAACTGGGGTGTTGATTACAATCTACTGCAGGAAATACACTGACTTTATATAAGTAACTCACATAACCGCACTTCAAAAAAAGCAGAATTTGCTCTTTAAGCTCCTCTAGAGCAGGCTGTCAGTACCCAGCCCACAGGACCTATAAATAACATAATGAACATATTGTCACCATCACCTGACAACACGACATGATTATCCATGTAAAACACATCATCATCATTAAACATGATGTCTTTGATGCAAATCTCATCTCTGTGGTGTAAATAACCCCACAGCTATTGTTTTTTTCTTCAGATATTAACAGTATGAATATCTTTCTTATAAAAGTTAAGGGGTGCTGATCCTTCATCTCATGTCCATTTATGCCACAAATGTAAATTGAGGCCAATATTATAGGGACCATTTCACATGATTTGCAGTTACCTGGAATTACCCCTTCAGGTGACCGGAGAGGGGAGGGGCCAGTTGCTCAAAGTTGCTCTAGGGCTTTCAGGTGAGTTTGCATATTTCCTGATGCACCAACACATATACACACATACACTGATCCCATGACTCCAACTTACATCTCTGGCTCTCTGGCTACATATCTGCATCATGGCTGCACGGTTCATTCTGCTGGCTTTGTGCTGGACCTTCAGACTGAGCTGCAGTGCAAGTACACCCGAATGGTTCAGCAACATTTCTACCAGTCTCTTCAATCTGTCTGGGGACATTATGCTGGGAGGGCTTTTTCCCATTAACCTGCTCACCAGCAACCTCAGCCAGAGGAGGGAGCCTGACAACATCAGCTGTGACAGGTAATGGATTATGGAAAATTGCATTTTGGGGGAAATAATGAGCCTATCATCTGAGATTCTGTATGCTTAACCTGACTAACAAGGCTTCTACTTTGTTTTTGATGATCCACAGAACAAATGAGTATGGACTAGGCCTCGCAATAGTAATGAAATACGCAGTGGATGAGATCAACGCAAACCAAATTCTGCTCCCTGGCATCAAGCTGGGTTATGAGATCTATGACACATGCAGACAATCTGCCGTCGTCGTGAAGCCAACTATCGCCTTTCTCACTGCAAAATCTAGCAGAGTGCTGTCTGCAGAGTGTAATTACACCGACTATGAGACCAGCATATCGGCCGTGATCGGTCCATACAGCTCAGAAATGGTGTCAGTCATCGGAAAACTCCTGGGATTCTTCCTGATGCCACAGGTTTGGATATAAACATGTTTGTTCATACGTTAATATCTTCAAAAAATATTTCTAATGTTGAAAGTAAAGCTAAAAATTGTACAGTGTACAGTACAGTGTCTCACAAGAAGTTGATTCTTTTATCTTATAGAGGCAGCCAAGCCATATCACAGAATCACAGAAAAATATTAACTTGTTAATTTATTATTATAAATTATAAATAGTTTTGGCTTTTTCATTTTTTTCAATATGATTACATGAAAAACAACTGTAGACTTCCAGTGCAAATTATCCTGCAACTTCTATACATAAATTGATATTTCCCTTTTTTCCTGTATTTAATTTGTTTCTATATTTATTTATCTTACAATATATATAAATGTCAAAATTTTCCTATTTGTTTACTTTCACTTACATGTAGTTTTCTATTATATCTATCAATTTAGTCCTTTAAAATTTATAATCAGCCCAGATTACATTTTTTTAAAAAGTGTAATTAGATTATAGTTACATTGTCAAGAATTACTTGATTGCATTTTTGATTACATCTTTAAAATATGGCCATTTTAAATGTCTTCAAGAACTCTATGAAGTCCAGTTGCCTACAACAAACCTTGCTACGGACATTTTAAATGTATAAAATGATAATCAATGCTCTGTTCATGAAAAGGGCTTCTGACATACAGGCTTTTTTTTGACAAGTGCTCCACTTTTTGGTGGATCTGGCAGGAGAAAAATGAACCTTTTTCCAAATTGCATTTTATCTGCAATGAAATTTATTTGAGATGTGTATAGAAAAAAGAATATTTATGAAACTCTAATTTTTGTGGCTTCATCCATTGTTTTAGTATGATGATGTGTAATATTTTCAGTGTTTGATTTTAAAGTAATCCAAAAGTAATGCAAAAGTATTCAGATTACGTTACTAATTACAAAAAATGTCAAGTAATTTGTATTCATTAACATACTACATTTCAAAGTAATCTGACCCTATTTCTGTACGTTCTTTTTACATTTCTTTATGCATTTCTGCTCTATTATGCAAATAAGGAGGAGCTATCAATGCATGTGTGTCATGTGTGCCTATTGGTTCAACATGACTATACATAAAATAATAATGTAATAAAAACATACATTTAAAAATGAATAAATAAAATGTTAAATTAAATCAGAAAGGTTATAAAAACAGAAGAAAATTTTACACATTTTATGAAGTAATTAATGTCTATGCTTATAGTTAATATAATTTTTTGTGCAGTTAATAGCATATTAATTTATTTATTGAGTCATTTATTTCTCTATTTAGTCTTTATTTTGTCAGTTGCAGTCCTTCATGCATTAGGACTAATGTGTCACTGATTGGCATGGTTAAGTAACATCAGTGTGGTAATATTCAAAAGTGATGTAATATTAATAATTTTAATAATCTTTTCACTTCAGATCAGCTTCGGTGCCACCAGTGACAAGTTCAGTGATAAATATCTGTACCCATCATTCTTCCGTACGGTGCCCAGTGACAAACTGCAGGTGGAGGCCATGGTGCTCCTGCTGAATGAGTTTGGGTGGAACTGGGTGGCCGTGGTGGGCAGTGAAGAGGAGTACGGACAACGAGGTGTGCAGGAGTTCTCCAAACTGGCGTCAAATAGCTCCGTGTGTGTGGCCTATCAAGGGCTGATTCCAGTATACACAGACCCTGCACCAGCAATCAAAACCATCATCGATAACATCGAAGCAACCAACGTTGGAGTAGTGGTGGTCTTTGCTCTGGCAGAGCCGGCTGAGACCTTTTTTAAAGAGGTTAGTGTCAAACGTGGGACAGAACAACAGAATACTTTAGACAAGTATTTCTTGTTTTCCTAGAAAATACATCAAAAAGTATCTTGTTACAAATTAGAAATACTTGCAATTCAATTCAAATTCAAATTCAAAAATTACCCAGTGAAGATTTGGCAGAAATTTTTAACTCTAATAAACAAGAAACTGGCAAACAAAAAAAGTTGGTCACTATGATTTTGTTTAGGAGATTTATTTCATATTTCACTCTTAAATCTTTTAATGAAAAAACTGCCTATCTCTGCATGTTATTGGTGGGTAGATTATATTCAATTCAATCATCCAATCTGCTCCAGGTTATCAGGAGGAACGTAACAGGTGTGTGGATTGGAAGCACAAGTTGGGCCATCCACAATGGAGTGACTTCTATCCCCAACATGCACACAATCGGCACAATCATTGCATTCACTGACAGCGTGCAGACCCTGGATCTGCTCACTAACTACACACAGGAGCTCTTCTCCAAACTGAGCGAGGAGAGTGCAAACATGTCCTCTCCTCCAACACAACAGTATATCAATCCTTATGATCCCTGCCCTCAATGCTGGAACTTGTCACCTGCTAATATTAGCTTGGTGACACAGCCTGTAGTGAAGCGCACAGCTTTCAGCGTGTATGCTGCCATCCACAGTGTGGCTCAGGCACTGCACAACATGCTGGGATGCAACTCAACTGCCTGTGAGCATGGACCTGAAACCAAAATCTACCCCTGGAAGGTGATTTTTTTTTTTTTTTTGCCTGTTCTAAACATGATTGCAGATGAATTGGAACTGATTTTTAAACATTTAAATTAAGTAATGATAAAAAATCTCCTTTTGCAGCTGTTGGAGTCTTTAAGGAATACGTCTATAAACATAAGTGGCACACGTTTGGTCTTTGACAGTAATGGAAACCCAAACATTGGATACAATTTGGTTCAGTGGGTCTGGAATGATTTGCAATTTGAGTTCATCCATGTTGGAAGCTTTTATAAAAAACTGGACATCAACAAGACCCTCTTCAACTGGCACACTACAGACTCACAGGTAATTCAGCAATTTATTAGAAAATTCATACAAACTTTTGTAAAAATTTAAAGGTCCAGTGTGGAAGATTTACAGGTATTTATTGGCAGAATATGCCAGAAAATTAATATAATATAGATAAATATGTTTTCATTAGTATATAATCGCCTGAAAATAAGGAATAATGTACTTTTGTTACCTCAGAATGAGCCCTTTATATCTAAAGACAGAGCAGGTGGAAGCTGCAAGCTCACCACTAGATGCCACTAAATCCTACAGACTGGTCAAGCTTTGTTATTAGGTTCCTGAAATGTATTTTTTTTTACCATAACAATCGTAACAACTTTCACAGGTTCCTCAGTCGACCTGTTCAGCAGACTGTGAAGATGGCCAGGTCCGCAGAGTCAAAGGCTTCCATTCATGCTGTTTCGATTGTATCGACTGTCTGGAAGGCACTTACCAGGCAAATACAGGTAATCCATACATCCATACATCTCTCCAATAACAAGGACTAGAGCAGTATTTATAATTTTTGCTACTTCATACTTCTACTCCAATACATTTGGAGGTTAATATTGCATTTGTTACTCCACCACATTAATTTGACGTTAGCTACCAGTAACTTTGAAGAATTCAGATTAGCATATAAATGATGATGGAATATTAGATTAAGTTATATAGATTCAGATAAAACTTTGATCTCTTAAGGACAATCATAAGCTACCCAGACGATAAAGACTATAAATTAGTTGAAATTAGCTCCACCTTTATCAGACGATTACATTACAGTGATATGTACATTAATGCATAAATAATTATAAACCAATATAATATAATATAATTTACGTTTGGTACTATAAGCATATTTTGATGCCAATGCTTTTGTATTATTTCAGTAAAAATTTGAATGTATGACTTTTAGTATTTAACTGCTTGTGAAACAATCTCAATTTAATACTGATGCCTCTATATGACCTACACAAGCAAACAAAACCATCAGTGAGAAGATCAGTTATTTCTGTATAGTCATTCTTAATGTCTGCCGTCAGGCAAAACCAGATGAAACAGGACTGTGTTTACATTTTCCCAGTTACAGTGGACAGTATGTTTAAAAAGAGAAGGAGGAGATTTTGATTAGATAATTTTATTTTTGACATTATATTTTGTGGTTATTACGGGTGGGAAAACTACAGCTTTTGTGCATAGGGGCCTACAAATCAACAATTTATGAAAGCTCCTTGTAGCAGCTTTAAGTAAAAGTATATTTGAGTATTTCTGGCATCTCTGCTGCCTGTACAGTAAGGATGCAGCCAGCAGCCAGTTAGCTTGGCATAAAGACTAGAAACAGGAGGAAACAGCTAGTCTGGCTCTGTCTATAGCTAATAAAATCCCCTAACAGTACCTCTAAGGTTCATAATTAGCCCGTCATATCTCGTTTGTTTAATTTCTACAAAAACTGGACCGTTTTTATGTGCTGGTTTCCAGACAACAAGCAAAGCCTCCGGTAAGTAATCCGACACATTGCCCCTCTTAAAACCCCAATTTGACTTTTTCATATATCAGTTTTTGTATGGACTGAACAAACAAGATATAATGTGTTAATTAGTGAGCTGGAATGCAGATTGTGTTACATGCAGACAGAGCCAGCAGATTCTTTTAAAGACTGGGGATCACACATTTAAGGACTGCAGCAGATGAGGGATCACACACTACATGACTGCGTCCAGCGTCGGCTCAAAAAATTCAAACATGTTTGAATTACGGCGACTGAAGTCGGTCGGAGTCACACACTTGCTGATTCCAGTCTGTACCACATCACACACTAACAGATTCTGCGCTGACTTGCCATGACGACTGTCCCCAACAAGAGCTGACTGGTGCAGACTAGCCCCAACTGCAAATCGTGGGTAAAATCTGGCCAAAAATCTTGTAGTGTGTCCCCAGCTTAAGCAAATCAGCTGCTCGCTGTAGCTCCAGATTTAATGCACAGACGTGAGAATGATATTGATCTTTTCATCCAACTCTATGCAAAAAAGGCACATTTTCCAAAATGCTTTTAATGGTGATGCAATCACACCATGCATCCCCAACAGTCAGTAGGCAATGTGAGGGAGGGTGCCATCCCCATTGTTACCAAAATGCAGTCTCCTTATTAACCTGCTATCCTGTACTAGCAGAGAGAGTGCAGGGGCAGAGGGGTTGTTTGTGTTAGTAGTCTGCCTGACTCATTGATCCTTTATCTGAATGAAGTTGTGCAAGTTAGAATCCATGGTCCCAACCATATAATTATTATTGTTAAAAATCACACAACCAAAAGAGTTGTTCATGAGTCAGTTGGCTAATCGCAGGTGAACGAAACAATCAATAAATCCCCCCTTTTAAAAATGAAGACATCACCCCGGCCAAAAGACATGGTTTGATTTCATTTCTACTTTGTGTGCTTGTTAATTTAACCAAATTTCCTGTTGTGTTTTCTGACTCGCAGAGGATATTCAGTGCACTAAGTGCCCTGTGGGTCAGTGGTCTTATAACAAAAACACTTCTTGCATTGAACCTACCTTTGACGTTTTGGACTGGGACACCCCTGAGGCTCTGGAGCTGATGCTGGCTGGAGTGCTGCTGCTGGTGTGTCAGGGGTCAGTGGGTGTCGTGTATCTGAAACACCGGGGGACCTTCCTGATAAAAGCCTCGGGGGGGCCCCTGAGTTATGTGGCTCTGGTGAGTCTGATGGTGGCTTGCCTCAGTCTGCTGCTCTTCCTGGGGCAGCCGGGAGACGTGGTGTGTCGTCTTCAGCTGCCCCTCACCTCCATTTCCCATACAGTGGCCCTCGCCATCATCACGACCGTCTCGCTACAGGTGAAGAATGACAGGTAAAATGCATTACTGAATTGTAGAGCGCACATAGTAATCAGACCCTTTTTTCAAACAGATATTCTACGTGTCAGAGTTCCCAAAGACGGCTGCCTCTCACCTGCATGTACTGAGAGGCCCTGGAAGCTGGCTGTTTGTGCTGGTCTGCTGTGCTGTGCAGGGTGGAATCTGCGGCTGGTTTGTCCAGGAGGGGCCCTCGCTGACTGAATATCGGGCAAATATGACAATAAACTTTGTGAGATCATTTCTGACATGTCCAGTGTTGCCCTTGTCTGGATTTGCTTTAATGCAAGGTTTCAACAGCGCCATGGCCCTTCTATCTTTCATGTGCACCTTCATGGCAATGAAGCCTCTTCATCAGTACAACCTCGCGAGAGACATCACCTTTTGTTCCTTGATTTACTGTGTGATTTGGGTGACCTTTATTCCCATCTACATAGGCTTGGAAAACAAGAACAGGTCTATTGTCCATGTTTCTTTCATGCTGGCGAGCAACTTGGGACTGGTGGCGGCTTACTACTTCCCAAAATGCTACTTGCTGTTGAGAAAACCAGAGCTCAATATGGCAGAGCATTTCTGTACCTTCCTAGAGGGTGTGCCACCAACGCCAGCTCAGGAGGAACCACAGACACAGACAGAGTCAGAGCAATAAACTAAAGTGCAGTCATATGAGTAAAAACTCAAAGAAAGAATCTGTAAGAATCAAATATCATGTAAAATTTACATTTGCATGTCTTGACGTGCAACAAATCAACATAACATGGCAACAAAATACATTTTTTCTATGTATTTTGTGTTTGGGAGTAGCATAAAATGAACTATAACTAGCATTGTATTTTGTAACCCTGGGTGGTAAAATGATCAATAAATTGACCTTGTACC